>VSWD01000003.1:38348618-38525553 GCA_033119305.1 Pinctada imbricata
TTTGACAATAATTTCAAAGAAAAAATACTTTTCATCAAAATTCACTATAAATCAAAATTTCACCAATGAAATTTCCCACAAGTATTTTTTTTCTATATTTTCATCAAGGGCAGATAACTCCTATACACGACCTATTTCAAAATATTTCTTATCTCGAAATCCACTAGGATTGTACAAAACTTTTAAACATATTATGTAACAGAAAAATATTTTAGTTCGATCAACTTCTGTTGATCGTCTGTGTCTTCAAAGCATTTGAAATTTTCTGTTACAAAATTGCTTGAAATTTCTAAAACGTGGGTCCTATAGCATTATATCCCACTCATTATGCTACGTCTTTTGGTACATTTTGGACATAATAATTCTCATACTTTTTTGCCATATTACATTGTTTAGACTGAGGATCACTGACGAGGGTTTAATACCCGATACGTGCATGTCTGGTCCATGCTGTAAATTTATCAGGTTTTAAATGATACTATTGAATTTAAAGACGTTTAACATTTGAACTACTTGGTGAGTGTCACTGCTGGTGGACCAAGAGTCCCCGAGGGCACATGTAGCCAAGTTCGATCAACTTCGGTTGGAAATTTTCTGTTACAAAATCGCTTGAAATTTCTAAAACGTGGGTCCTATAGCATCATATCCCACTCATTATGCAACGTCTTTTGGTACATTTTTGGACATAATAATTTTCATACTTTTTGGCCATATTACATTGATTAGACGGAGGATCACTGACGAGGGTTTAATACCCGATACGTGCATGTCAGGTCCATGCTGTAAATTTATCAGGTTTTAAATGATACTATTGAATTTAAAGACGTTTATCATTTGAACTACTGAGTGAGTGTCACTGCTGGTGGACCAAGAGTCCCCGAGGGCACATTAGCCAAGTTCGATCAACTTCGGTTGATCGTCTGTGTCTTCAACGCATTTGAAATTTTCTGTTACAAAATTGCTTGAAATTTCTAAAACGTGGGTCCTATAGCATCATATCCCACTCATTATGCAACGTCTTTTGGTACATGCTATTGAATTTAAAGACGTTTAACATTTAATTGTGAATACACCGAATTTCAATGAGTTTTAATTTCAGTTGAATATCTGCATTAATACCTATGTTTTATCTGTCAAGATAAACGTTTCGTGAGAATATAATGTTAAACGTCTTCGAATTCAATAGCATCATTTAAAACCTGATAAATTTACAGCATGGACCAGACATGCACGTTTCGGGTACTAAACCCTCGTCAGTGATCTTCAGTCTAAACAATGTGAAAATGATATTAGCATTGTCTTTATCCCTCTTAATGTAAGTTAATTCATGAATTCATATTTAACTCTCATTTCTATTATGAGATGATGATAGCGGGCATGATGTGAAGAAAATTATATACCACTGGATTCTTTTTTCTGACCTTCCGAGGTTGTTCGATCTGGAGAGAGAAAGAAGACATTTATTATTTTATGTTAAATGACGGTAGGCATTTTTTTTTTATTTTCACTTTACATCAAACCCAAAGGATCATTCATTTCTAAATTAAGTATAATTTTATATATCAATATTCATTTTGACATGCATTTTCATGCTCTGATCTCCGTATTTAAAGTATGTTAAGAAATGTAACCAACGTCTTTAATCGAACACTTTACCAATTTGTTTTGATGTTGTCTGATCTACAATGATACTTATTCCTTCTGTTTTCACCGAATCCAAGTCTATTGACGTATAGATTTTTTTTAAATCAATGTGCATGAAACAGCAAAGAAGTACCTATCAGTCATTCAGTCTCAAAGTCGAGAAGGCAAGGCAGAATCATAGGAACTCCACTTGAATAGTTGCAAACCTGGGAACGGACAATATCCGAAATAAGACCAGGAGAATACCAGTCGAAAATTACAAATCAAAGGCATTACGACTTGTTATACCCTTATTGGTATCTTTCAGTTTAAACTTAATGGTCAAAAAGTCCGGAAATTAAAATGTTGGACCGAACGGTCAATATTTTTGATCGACTTTGAACCGGCGGTAAAAATTCAAAACAATGTTGACCGATACACATATCATCATTTGGCGTTATATGTTCCTATTCTCTGCGCACTTTTCCTCATTAAGGCGATATAGTTTATAAAGATGTTCATCAGGACCATTCTCTTAAAATTTAAAGACGATATACAAAAACAATTATTTACTCGGAATTCGAGCATCATATGATTTGTTTGACGCTCGGACAAGATGTAGCCTTCAGGTCCATAAAATCGTATTTTCCCTCATCCTCAGTCAATAATTGTATGACAGAGAGCGCAGGTCGAACGACCGCATCGAAGCAGAAACTTATATACAGGACTTGCAAATGAAAATGTTAGAGAAATGATTTACCCTATATTTCGACCCAAATCTTTCTAAGAATATACTGAGTCCCATTTTCCTTGTATTGACCACCATATTAAAATGTATGATACACGTTACCACCAGAAACTATCCCCAACGGAAATCGTGCGATATCTTTTATTCACTCTTATTCAATAAGGGATTAACTTTCTTCTGATTCTATGTTTGCGGACAGAAAATGCTGATTTTATGGTGTCAAGGTGACAAACTGAGCTGAGAAAAACGAATATTTGCACAGTAAAATCAGCTTTTACCGTCCGCAAACATAACGTCAGAAGATAGTTACGTTGTATTCCCATTCTAATGCAATCTATATTTTTGTAAATATGAGACGTAATGTGACGTTCGGAACATCAAAGCCTTGTATCTTCTCGTTTTAAAGCCGTAACTAAGGAGCAAACAACAAAAACTTATTCGACGTTTTAGCGACTTTGCATTGGAATGCTCCTTTTATCTTTTTGGTTTCATTTTGTTTAGATATTATTAACAAAAACAAAATTAAATTATAAATCAAAAAGCAGGCATTACTATGATAATAGAATTCAGGAAAATCGTTCGTGCATTAAACCCATCCAACTCAACAGACGGCGATTATCCAATAATTTCTTTCACCGAAGGGACCTCGGAAGGTACCAGCCCAAGAGAATACTAAAAACAGTAATATTAGTAAAATGAATAATTTAACTTAAATTGGAGTTATCTTTCTTGGTAATTTATCTCTTTATATTACCATAAACAGTAATACTATTTCTTGTATTCTTCTGGACTGGTACAGGATATGTTCTGCACGGAGATAAAAGTAGATCGAACAAGGATTTAAAATAGAAATTTGATTTTTTAAACATGTTGAGAAATAACAATAGAGGATATGAACTTGTTCAAACAAAAAGTATTTGTACATTCAAGCAAACATTCTATTGTTTGTCATCCTGTTCAACCATCATTTGAATGGAACAATAGTAGGTACATGTATCTGCTTTTTTTCCTACAGTCTCATTGTGAATAAGTCTGTCGCTTCTATTAACCGGGGACTGCAGGTTTAATAATGCGGAAGGTTTCCAACTCTATATATATATTCTTGAAAAAAATTTCAAACCAATTTTATGCACCAGACACGTGTCTCGAATATTAAATTCTCAAAAGTGATGCTTCCAGCCAAATTACTGTTCATCAGTAGTCCAAATTAATTTCACTAGCGCCCTCTTGTGTGATTTTTTGAATTTAAACATTTCTGCATTTACTTTACAGAGAGTACGCGGCTCCAAAATTCCTGTATGGTAGATTCAGTAGGATATCCAAGTACATGTAGCTGCTTTCTCCTGTAAGCAATGCCTAAGAAGTGAGGAAAGAAATGGAGCGAGTCCTGCTTGTGCGTTCGATTCATTCCAGAATTCTGTACTTATTTGAAGGCCCAGATATTTTTCAATATCTATTTTTGAGAAAAAATAAGTTTTAAATCATCTAATACATATTCAATCGTAAATATTTGTTACCCGAGTAAGAAGACACTTCGCTATCATTTTCACTCCTTCCGATAGTTTTTGCATTTATGGTTGAAGTTTGCCATTTGGTTTTGTCTGAAAATGATAATTGTCAATACTGAAATTTATCACATGATACAGCTTTATTCAGTTACATAAAGCCATTTCATAAATAAATGTTATGATAACACGTTACATATCGCTTTGCTTGAATGCGATTGGTCAAGTTTCGAACCTAATCACATAAACTTTTACAAGTGTGACCTTTCAAATATCGGTCAATTCAGACGCGGATTCAATATTAATGATTGAAATTGTTGTTGTTGTACTAATCATTGCATTAAAATACTAAACAAATTTGAATACAATTTTCTCTTACGCACAGAATACCTATACAGTGGGGAAACTATTTCCCATGGCGTAGCAGACGACTTCTAGACCACGGCATGGTTCTCAGAAACGTTGATTTCATGTTAGAAATACACATTTTTAGGCAAAATCATGTAATAAAAAGAATCTCAAAATGAAGGCTCGGGATATAAAACACAGAACTCGTTTCATGATAGACCGCGTGGGATCGAAACGTATGATGTTGTGATTCCTTACGGAGAATTATGATGTTTTCTCATCATTTAAGTTATACTGCACAAAATTGATGAGACGTTGCAGCAAGGCAATACAAGTAAGTCCGTATCGTTTATATATCTGAAAAGTCTATAGTTTTTGCAAACGCTTCGTCAGAAGGAATTATTTTCTGTCGTCGACAAACTATTATTGAAGTGTTTGGAAAAACTATGAAATTGTCGACAATATGGATTGATTTATTAGGCATTGCCCTACTGCAACGGCACATCAGTTTTGTAAAGTTTAATTTAGAAAATAAAAAATACCGAAAAACTATGTAAGGAATGTCAACACCATACGTTTCGATCCCACACGGTGTAATACATCGTATGAAATGAAAATTCATTTGATGTCCTATATATGTGTTCTATCATAAACATAATTCAGTTATATGACATTTCAACTGTATTTAAAGGAATGTGCCAAATATTAGGTATGGTTATTTTCATTTTTATTTTTTGTTTATATTTTTCATTTCAAAATGGAGGTAAAGAAAAGCAGTGAAAATAATTTTATATTCTTGTGTTCTCGGCTTGAAAGTCTACATGTACAAAGTTGACATTTCGTTGAAATAGCATCATATTTTCAAGTTCGTCAAAGTGATTTCCATGGACCCCTGCCTTGTGTGGTCTTCTTTGTGTATGGTCATCTAACAGTGAGGAGGTTGTTTTACACCATAATTGTACATTCTTCGAAACCTCTGGGTAATCGGAAAAGTGGGAGGGTTGTGCGTATGTAATCGAGGATAACCACGCCTTCTGCTCTTTCCGTGGCAGATGGCTGTCCGAAGTCGGCACCGGTTGCCCATTGGTCTCGTTGGTTTGTGTGTGGTCCTTTGTGTTTGATGTTTCTGTGTTGTGTGTTGACGTTCCTTGTCCCTTTTGCGTCTCTTTCTGTGCTTGTCTGCTCTGTGTTTTTGCATCGGGTGTTTTGGGGTTTTGCTGTGGGTGCTGCAGCCTGAAGTTGTTGAAGATCCCCTCCTTTGTTCCATAAAAGCCTTATTGAAGAACATGCTAAGCAAAATCATTTCTTACCTTCTTTGTTTTTGCAGCAGAATCTGACTTCTAAGTACTTATATGTTAGTTTACATGGATCTCCAAATACACTATTATCGGCATTAACGTTGCAGGAATGGTAACCTGTGCATCTTTGAATAAGACGAAATTATAAAATAATAAAATTATACTTGTGGACATAATAAGCAAAGAAGTACTTATCAGTTATTCAGTCTCAAAGTAAAGAAGGCAAGGTAAAATCATTAGAATTTTCGTTGGAAAGGTTGCGAACCTCGGAAAGAATAACATTCTGAAGTGAGATCAGGTGTTCGGGGAGAGTCAGCGTCTCCTGATTGCATGCAATACCCGTTGCAACAGTTCCATGAACATTTGTCAAATTCGGTGATTGTCTTGATGTACATATTGATGTACATATCAGGTAAATATTTATTGCTTGGTGATGATGACAGCCATTCGATCGCAATCCAGAATGTCACTGATATATATATTCTTTTTCGTTATGAATGTATTCATCTAAACATTTGACCAATAGGACAACATTCCCTTGGGTAGTTAGCAATAAGATTGATAAAGTAATTAGACAGATATAGATAGGTTAATTCAAATTGAAAATGTATTTCAATGTTGACAATCAGACATGACAGACAAACAAACAGACAAGCAAAATGCGATGGCTTTCCACAGCCATTGACATATACATATTGTGGTCAGCGTGTCTCTTGTTTAAGGTGGGTCCCTACTCGTGAATTTAACAGATGAATTTTGTATTTTAAGGTTATTTTCAATACATAATAGTCAAAATGACATAATGAACACAGACATAGATAGGTAATTTTGTTTTCATTAAAGATACAGTACATTAAAGAGAGGTACCCTAACACTTAAAAATTGGGAAATATCAAATATCAATCATATGCGTTTGAACCCTCCAAATTCAGTGATGATAGGAATATGTTTAATTGTTTTGTTTTATTTTATGATAACAAGTCATATAGAAGAAATATAACATATAAAATGATATTGTAACATAAATCTAAGTATGTTATAACTCCAAACATTAGGGTACCCCCTTATAATTTCATAACATTTTTGACCAAGAATATGTACTAAATCCAACTTTTTGCATAAAAAAAACAGATGAATTTTTTTCATTTTGTAATATTTCATAAAATTATGTATGTAGATGAAGAAAAAATCACATACAGGTACACAGCTTTTGAAATGATCAAGATATGGCTCCAAACATAGGGGTACCCCCTTATAATGTTATCATATTTTCGACAAATAATATATAGTATATCACATTTTTGTGCAAAAAACAACAGATGGAATTTCTTCAAATTGGATCATTTTATACGATAATGTATATAGATGGTGAAAAAATCGCATACAGGTATACAATTTTATAAATGATCAAGATATGGTTACAGACATAAGGGTACCCCCTTATAATTTCATCCCATTTTCAACTAAGAAATTATTCTATATGATTGGTGTGGACATTGATAGATTGCACCATCTTTTGCTTCTTTTGGCATTTAAGATCTTCTGTCTGTGTTTTTCAATGCGCTGGCTCGTCCCTCACCAGCCATTGTAAAACGTTATACGCAGACTGCTGCATATAAGGGAAAACCTATAACGGTTCGAGTAGGGAGCCACCTTAAGGGAGCCGGTTACTCTCTGACTGTGTACATGTTTATACATAAAAAGATTGACGGTCTGAATACATCAGATGTCTCTGTAAATAATCAATGACAGTGCTTTTTTATCTCATGTTTCATTTCTAATTTTTTTGCAACCTACAGGGAAAAATATAGAGCTCTCTTTAATGTGGCAGTCACACTTTATCTCAATCATTTCCCAACCATCAATAACATAATTTCAATATGAATAGACAGATAAAATGCATTCGTTGCCATAGTTAGAATGAAATCGAATCAATCGTTTGGAGTGCGCGCAATTCAAAATTTTCTAATTCTGTCCCTCACTCAATGCAGAAAATGTTAACTTTGCCATGGGGTATTCACAGATTATACATTTATTTTTATCAAGTAAACTGTTTTCTGTTAAAGGAGAAGGTTCGGTTAAATGGAAATCCGCCCGATTTTTCAAATAGATCATATTTCGATTATATCTAATATTAAGGAAGTCAAATCTATGACTGTTTGAAGTATCAAATAAACATTTCGATTTTAAAGTATTGCACTGAGGGAATAAATCCGAAAAAGGATGAAAAATGTCAAGAAATAAGAAAAATTTCAGCCCAAATCAATTTCATTTCTAATTTCTCATTATAGGGGCTTGCCATTTTGCTTGTCGTTATAATGGAGAACGAAATATCATACTGCGCTGTAGCCTTATACATGTATTCATGAACCTTTACCGTTCTGAAACAATGTCGAAAGCAGATGGGGCCATACAATTTCTGCTATGAGGCCAGTATCCATTACAGACAGAGTATCTCGTCCTGCCATAAAGTGCACTTTCGATCTCGATCACATCGTTACTTTTACAACTTAAATGAAGTGTAGAGTCCTCACATACATGTTGTGTACTGCAGGACGAAGACTTCTTCCTTTTATGTAATTTGCTTCCTGAAACATAAGATTAATCAAACAATATTGCAGTAAATATTATGTTAAATTATGTTTTACATTTGATGAGTATTTTATGAGACATTTAATTCCTTTAGAAACAAATATTACCATATCAGCATATCAGCATTCCTGGAAATCTAAATAGTCTATAGTCGTTAAGCGTAATTCTTAACATTGTTAGAAAATAGTATTATTTTAGCAAAATAAATTCAATGCATCATGAGTGCATTTAAAAACCATGTATCATTAATGTTTCTCGTAAAGTTCCTGAATGCATTCACAATAGTTGTGAAGTGAAATGAATGAAATAAATTCGTTTGTACCCAGGGTTACATAAATATGTATGAATCTACAGGTTCCTATCACTTAAATTCATCGCAAATAAATGTAATACTCTGGGAAAGGATAAGAAAGAGAAAATAAAGAATAAAATAAGTTTGACCGTACACGAAGAACACAAGAGAGCTACACACACTTTAGATAATTATTCAGCAAAATCTTCTCAGCTGTAAGACTGTTAAAGATTTGACACAAAAGGACCTTGAAGACTTAATACTTTCGGCAAAACATAATTTCTGTGTTTAACCAAAGATAATTCAATTTTAAGCATACTTTTTCAATTATTAGGATCAGTACGGGATGTACATACATGTATATTTTGCTTTGTAAGAATTGAGAAAGGTCTCCGGCAAGACTATGTCGCTACGACCTTAGCAGATTGAATCAAACTTTATATAAAACAACCAGTTGAACATATAACCCATTACCAATAATTATTGTACATTGAAAAACAAAGTAGAAATTTTGAAATTCTTGTGGCCTATACATAAACATGATAAAGGAGAGAAGCGAACGTACAATAATCGCTTACCTTGGACGGTCGTAGTCTACATTTATATACAAAGCAAAGAACTAGATCTTTTAATACGAACTGTACCACCATTTATAGAAATGAAGAAAGAATCCTCTCTTTTACTAAAACATCCGGTTCCAGAAACAAATCCGAAAAATAGAATTGAAGATACGTGATCATACATTGTATTTTTTGAAGGAATTGATCAAACTCAAACGAATCGCAATTGTTGAGATCATTTCATTGATGAAAGGGCAATTACGATAATTTTTTTTTCGTTTAGACCCAAGGTTATTCGTCCTTTTGAGGAGTATCTACAGCGCAGTGGCATTATCAGAATAAAAAGAAGATATTCTTTTTACCCGCTTCTCTGTTAATGACAATTTATAAAGTCCGCTCCTCTTGCTCATCAGTGTCATCGGTTTCCTGTGTCATAAATTATGCATTTTGTAACTATATTGAAGCTAAGAATAAGACTTTCTTGATATCTTTCCTTTATTTACCATAGATCAAGTTATTCTAAAAAGTGCATTTCTAGGAATATCGATACTTGTCTGTCAATATTCCTATTTGTCGTGGTGCACAAGAGCAGATAACTCCTATCCGGTTAATCGTTCTTCCACGAGTTAGAACTACTACGAACAATAGGAAATTTATTTTACGTTGACCATGATGGATATGTAAGTGTTCCAATTCTATACCTTATTGAAGAAAATTTCAAACCAATTTTCATGAACCATTCACGTGTTTCGAATATTAAATTCTCATCAGTAATGCTTCCAGCCAAAGTGCTTTTCAAGCTTGATCACACATCATTCCATCTTATCTCCATCATACACTATTCTAAAAAGGGATATTTTTCCATCAGACTTTCCGCTTTCGCTTTAATGCACGCTGTAGACAAGACGAGACGTGCAGTTTTGTCGAAATTGCCCCCCACTCTCATCCTTTAAACACCAAGGATTGAGTCATTCTACTTAAAATCACGAATGCAAGAAAAGTACACAGGCGTTGCTAAGAATTCATTTTTGATAATGTTGGTGAATGGTTACCATGTTGTTTGTTCTCATCATCTGGCATCCACATACTATTTGAAATGTTTGCGATTAATGTATAATGGTGTATTTGCAGCTCATAATGTTGAAGAGTAATGTACAATGCTGTATTTGCAGCTCATTATGTGTAAGGTTAATGTACAATGCTGCATAATGTTTACGATAAATGTACAATGCTGCATTTGCGGCTCATAATATGTTTAGGGTTACTGTATATATAAAGCTTTATGTGCGGCTCATAATGTTTACGATTTATGTACAATGCTGCATTTACGGCTGATAATGTTAAAGATTAATGTACACTGCTGCATTTGCGGCTCATAATGTTTAAGATCAATGTACAATGCTGCATTTGCGGCTCATATATGTTTAGAGTTAATGTGTAATGCTGTATGTGCGGCTCATAATACTAAGGGTTAATGTGTAATGCTGCATTTGCAGCTCACGAGTGGTCACGTTTAGTGCTTAACAAACTTAATAATTAATGTTGAATTCACCTCGGCCATTCATTGCCAATGAATCTGTAAAGATGTACTATTTTTATCACTAACAATGATATAGTGCGTCCTGTCAAGAGTACATGGTGTGCATACCGGAATACTTTTCTGTCTGTCTGCTAATAAGGTCTAGGTCACATCAACAATACTCAAAGTCGTTATGAAATAAAGACGTCCTACTTACTAGTAATCATCAACATTTCTTTAATAGTGATCCATATATATATGAATGTGTCTACTTACCACTGATTTTCAAAGAATTCACAAGGACTAAAGTAAAGTACACGCTATAAGAAAGCTTCATGATTGTATTAGTAGAACACCACAACTTTCTTTGTTTATCTTCGTGTCATCTTTTAAATATGAAAGATTATATCTGGAAAAGGGAATCAATTTTCTTTACAAAACTCAGATTCACTTTCTCCGGAATTTTGAGCTATCTCTTGTATCTGTCTGAGCATCCGGTTTTTAGTTTATTATAAGCGCACAGTGTTAGGGTTTAAATAGCTTTTCTCCTTCCTCGTATGACATCCCTACCACTGTGCATTTTCTATTCATTAGAATTTCTGAAGTAGCTCTTTCTTTATTTGAGTACAAAATTCACATTCAAGCTCTTAAATGAATAGCTTTAGTATCTGAATATCACTTGATATTTCAAAGAACACGTTCAAAGGCGGGAAAAGAGCGGTGCACACGTAATCTGATAACCACATCATATGTTTCTTGCATGGAGATCCTCTCCCTTCTTGCGTAGAAGATGACCATCTTAAGTCGGAACTGATTGCCCATTGGTCTCGTTGGTTTATATGTAGTCTTTTTTGTTTAATGTTTATATGTCGTACGTCTCTTTTTCATCTCTTGCTGTGCCCTGTGTCTTCTCTGTGTTTTTCGCATCGGGTGTTTGGGTGTTTTGCTGTTTGTACTGCAACCAGATCTGGTTAGGGATCTCCTTCCTTCTCTTGTTCAAACTTAACGAGGCTGTGTACAATTAGAAAACATTGATGACGGTGAAATTTCAATTTCTTTTTCTTAAAATGATATTTCAAGTACAACAAATAAATAACATTAATTTAATTAAAATCTCTTGCGCAGAAACATGAAAAATTTGAGAAAAATCATTATTTTGCAGTAAAACCCCATAAGGTCTCATTGTAAGATGCCATTACCTTTGAGATGACCCCTACATAATGCTGAACGGTCAACTTCTATTTTTTCCCATAAAATGAATTTTATGATACTGCAATTATATGATCCGAATTTAGTCAAAATTCCTTGGGTAGAAGTTCATCATCTTAATTAGACCCAGCCTCGTTAACACGTTGGAACAAAAACCACTTTGTTTGTATAGAAATATAATGGTGCTTATTAATTGACTGTCTTACTTTGGATCTTCATAGGTGTATAATAAAGGTTGGTCACGTCTTGGAAAAATTACAGGTATCAGACCAGAATAATACACCCATGAATACCCAAAGTTATATGTATATTTGTGCTAAATACAAGACACCAAATATGACATGTAAAATGAGCACATTGAATGGTCATCCATCGGAACGTCAACAGTATCGAAACGTTTTAAATTCTCCGTATCTCATAATGAGCATGTGGTTCGTGTTTTTTTATCTTTTATGATATTCAGTTAAACACTATCTGAATTACCAAATAAGTGTTTGGGGTTTTTTTTATTCTATGTACTCGAACAAAATGTGAAATTCATGTGATTTATATTAAATTTCACGTGAAATAAACGTGAAATTCATGCCAATGAAATGTTAGAAAGATTTGAATAATATTTCACGTGAAATTCTTGCTTAGGAAAAAATAATGTGAATTGAACATGAATGTACCTTAACATAAAGTTCATGTCACAAATTAACCTAAATTTCGCTAGAACATATGCTCATGTGAAATACATATCATTTTATTTCCATTGTCATTTTCAAGAAACGAAGATTCTGATTGGCTAAAAAATGTTGTTGATACATGTACATCGATCAACACAATTTTTCTCGGAAGCCTATTTATAACACTATTTTTAGAACCGGGGGTTACCTCAAACACGAATGAACTCGTTGATGAAAATACAATTTGTTGATGTTTGCTTATCATTTCAAGGGTACCATTTCTTTTCTGCTTACTCAAAAAATTACAAAGATATAGAGAGAAGATCGTTCGTTGTTTGAATTATGGCGGCTGTCATAACTTGTTTGGTAGACGTATCACTGTGAAACTCTCCGACTTACGAAATATTGTGCGGTGATATATTGTTTTTAGATCCAAGAAAATAGTCTCTTTTCCATAAATAGATGATAATTAAATCATGACAAATGAATCTTAATTGTTTTCTGTTGATGCAGGTATCACCCGAAAAAATAGACAGAAAACTTTTGCATCAATGCGCTACGCGCATTGATGCAGTTGTCTGTCCCATTTTTCGGGTGATACCTGCATCAACAGGAAAAAATATAAGATTCATTTCTAAATTGAAAATAACATTTTAATACCCCGTGTGTACACCATAAGAAAACTTCTCAAATACGATACTTTTTTCTATATGTATGTTTTCAAAACATTTTTATTAATAAATGATATATACAAACAACACAAGAAGGGTGATAAAATAAATATGACTTGAACAAATCCTTACTGAAATATATTTATAAGTGTCACTTGAATATATTACAAACATTCCTAAAGAACACTAACATACAATTTATCAATTATTATGAAGCGGAATGTATGTCAAAATTATCACAATTTTGCCTAGGCAAAATTAAATTTTCCTAGGCAGAATTCGATTTTTGCCTTGGCAGAATTCGAATTTTGCCTTGGCAAAATTATTTTTTCCTAGGCAGAATTCGATTTTTGCTAAGGCAAAAATAATTTTGCATAAGCAAAAATATTTCTGCCTAGGTTAGATTCGAATTTTGCATGGGCAATATTAATTTTGCCTGAGCAAAATTAATTTTACCTAGGCAGAATTAGAACGGATGTATTTTTGCTAAGGCATATATAAACTCCATATTAACCAATCACCATGAATGTTACACAGTTGCAGTGATGCACTGCAGGGGTGATATTCTAAAAGATTCGCGTACCTATTTTAAACTATATCACCTTATAACCTATGCTTTTCCGACAAAAATTGTAGATCCTTTAATGACTAGGCGCTCATGGCAGACCGGAGCACATAACCCCCTCCCATCCTTGATCGAAATTGACTACTATTTGATATCACGTCGAGCATGGGTTCAAGACCGCCAGAAATTTGCCGAGAGTTATGTTTTCCCCGTTTTTAGGTCTACTTTGGCAGTCCCCCATCCCCTTCCCCCCTTCAAAGGCTTGGTCTCACCCCCACCCCCACCCCCTCTAGAAGGACCCAAAGGAATTTGTGTGATGTGTTTCCCGAAGGATGTTAAAGGGGTCAGGACCCCAGGAATTTGCCTAGTGTGATGTTAAAAAATATCTCCGTTTTTACGTTTCATTTGGCTCCCCCCCCCCCCCAAAAAAACGGCCGATGGCTTGATCTTATCCCCACGGACCTAGAGAGAGAAGGAGGGGTTGAAGGGGTCAGGACCCCCAAGAATTTGCCAAGAGTTATATTTCCTCGTTTTACGTCTAAATTGGCTGCCTCCTCCCCATGGTCGACGACTTGGTCTCAACCCCCCCCCCCTCCAAAATTTAAAAAAATACAATATTTTAGATCTATCCATGCGCGTGTTATTCTTATAAAATTATGAATTATTCAGAGAAAATGGATCTGGCTATCAATGCTTACATTGCTGCACCGTACATACTGGGGGTGGGTGTGCATTGTATTAATTCGCTTTGTAAGAGGCATTCTCATTGGTAGATGAACACTTGCGAATTTTGCCCAAGCAAAAATAATTCTGCTTTGACAAAATTCGATTTTTGCCTATTCAAAATTATTTTTGCCTGGGCATAATTCGATTTTTGCCTGGGCAGAATTATTTTTGCCGAAGCAAAATTCTATTTCTGCCTAGGCAGAATTAATTTTGCCTGGGCAAAAATAGAATGTTGCTTAGGCAAAAATAATTTTGGTTACTAGGCAGAAATGTGATCATTTTGACACACATTCCGCGCCATAAATTAGTGAGAAATACAAATAGCACAAGAAGGGTGACGAAATAAATATGACTTGAACAAATCCTCACTGACATATATTAGTTCTTACAAACAGTCCGAAAGAACACTTCCATCTCCAACATACAATGAAGCAATTAGTGACAAATACAAATAGCACAATAAGAATGATGTAGTTTGCATTATCCGACATCATCATTGTACGGCATGCGCAGTTTTGTAGGAATCTTGTCATTTTATAAGTCATTGGATCATGTGTCAGGTTCATCACAATCGGTTCTTTGGAACAGGATGTCTGTACACGTCTCACGTTCATGACGTTATGATAATCAATATCAACTTATTATTATAATAAGGTATTCAATGGGTAATGGGCAGTATTGGGGTACCCATTCATACAATGCTCAGATCTAAACTCACTGCATAGTTATAATGTAAAAATTAATTTCAAAAATTTGACCAATTTGGATATCGAAAAAAATTGTTTACTTTAAGAATGTGCCCTTACATTTTACATTGAACTCTGTGGGAAAATGTAATTTTTCTTAAATGTTTCAACAGAATGATTGAGCTTCAAATATCGATTGGTCAAAATTTTCTAAGAAATATACTTCATCAAATTCCGCTGAAAAATCAATATTTTTTTTTCTTTATTTTTTCCTCAAGGCAAGATAACTCATAAGCACGACCCTTTTAAAAATTTTCTTATTTGACATCTACTAGGCTAGTAAAATTTTTTTTTTAAATATCGTATGACACAGAAAGATTTTTTATGATAAATACTCTTAATTTCAATGTTTTGGCATTATTTCCTTCATTAACCATTGAATACCTTAAAGCTTTTCGGTGGTGATTTGCGATGCGACATTTAAGCGCTTCCTTCTTGATCCCTATGACTGTAAAAACAAATTATTGGATTAGGTTTTTTTAAACTAACATTTATCTTAGATTCAAAGACAAAAAACATGTAACTTACCCTAACCTCTGTATAAATTAATATGATTTAAACAATTTAAAAAGAGGATAAACAATGTACATGTGATGAATAATTTCTATAGTAATACACGCCTGTTATTATTTCAATATTACGCAAAACGCTGTCGGACACTCTGCTGATAGTCTTTTAAAAATAGCTAAGTAAACAAATACGTGGGAATCTCTAAACATGTGATGACTCTTTATATCATAAACTCTAAGATACTTTACTTACCGATTCTAAAACGGAAAACATCACCATAAAATAGAGATGATGATAAAGGCAAAGAATGCTGCATTTATTGCAATATTTGTCAAAATCAAGTCATTTCCTACAAAAATAGATGAAAATAGAAATTATCCAACAGAGTCAAATCTGGGCAAAATTATGTGGAAAACTTTATTAGTTAAAGGGACTTTGGAAAAGGAAAAGGTCACAAAAAATTAACCAGAGCACTGAAAGAAGTTAATTATCTGCTCTAAAATGATGCTAATAAATTTGAACACGTTAAACATTAGAAGACTTTCACCCCGGAGGTTCCATGAAAAGGTTTTTGAAAAACACTTTCACCGCTCTACGTTCAGAAATCGTGAAGAAAATGTGGATGCTTTAGAGTGGCATCAAAGCTTGCATGGTAGCCACAACACAGATATATTTAATGTATATTTAGCATTAATAAGCATTTATTATCAGAAACTTGCATGACTTGCGCGCTCCACTTTAATTTTGGTCAACATGGCTGCTCCCTTTATCTACAGTTTGGACACTTTTTATTATATCTATTCTTTATTCTTTACTTTTCTTATATGCAGGAAATCTGTTAATCTAAAACATGGCAAAATCCAAAACTTTATTTTTATCTTATATTAGCATTAGTGTTATCCTTCTTCATTTTAGCTTATTCGAATATAAATGTTTAAATCTAGAAACGCTTTCTTATTTGAGATGTTATTTTACGTAAAATAATACTGTACCATCTCCTTCCCTGTTCTGACTATCCGATACTGTAACTGTGCTATCTGGGGAGAGATAAGACATACATCATTTTTTTAATTTTACGATAAGAAATGGATGAAATGTTTTCTAAGTTTACTACTATGATACATCACATATATAAATGTAAGGAGGAGGTCTCCAACAGCACTTGGTTCAGTTCCCATAGCAAATCACAATAAAGCCTACGCCCACGCAGCAAGATACACCCGTTGGGATTTATATTTGCAACACCAATATAGATAAGTCCAATTACTCCACAACGACATATCGGAGGAACCTGAAAATAGAAAGGCATCTTCCTCTCCACAGTCTGCTCTTAGGTTAAAATGTATGAGCACATAACCCACCTCCCTTAATATAAATTTCTCAATTATGCGACAAAAAAATTTAAGAACCAGTGACATATGTACCAGAACATTTTTTCTTTTTGAAGTATACAAACTTTCAGTACATTTCAGGGAGAAATATTTTTTTAAAGAATTTTTAAGTATTCAAATATATTTTCACAGTATTTACAAAATCTTAGTCCCACAACTCCATAACGACAAATCGGATGAATCTGAAAATCGAAAGGTGGCTTCCTCTCCACAGTCTGATCACAATGTATAAATATCATAAATATCGGCTGACGCATATTCAAGTAATTGCGTTCGATACTCCTATATCATGTCCTTAGCTTAACATGTATGTGAATATAACATCCCCCCCCCCCTTTTCCGTCGGAATCCTTTCTGTTCTTATTATTTATTCTTTATTCAAAGGTCTTTTAACACAGAGCAAAAAGGTTGGTACCAATAGAAAGAGCATACAAACATCTTCTTAAATTATTTCTTGTTGGTTAATAAGTTTACCAATGCCCCCGCTAGAGGTCATCAAAGGTCAAATCTGTCAACTCGTATAACTTCTAAACTAACTGAACGATTTGAACTGTTTTGTATTGTTTTTTGAAAAATTTGCAAACTTTTATACACTTATATGCTCGATAAAATATTTACGGTTTTCGCGCTATATCATGTTGAAAATGGAACTTTGAATTGGCACAGTGCCAATTTCTATAGTTTTTCAGATTTAGAAAGGAAACTTGGATGGTATGTTACTTATAGGTAGTCATTGAATGTTGACCTAGTTTCAAGGTCAAATATCCATTTTCAAAATCAAAACAAACCTATAAAACAGAGACTGTCTGACCTTTAAAGTTCAAATTTCATACATATGATCCTTGAGCCAATCCCTTTCACCTTGTCCTTAAACCAGGTCAAATTCTCATTCTCAAGGTCACAACAAACTTTTGCCTATAAAACAAAGACTGTTTGACCTTAAGAGTTCAAACTTAACAGAAATATTCCCTGCATCAAGCCCTATTACCTTGACCTTGACCTTGGTTCACGGTCAAATGATTACTCTCAAGGTCAAACAAAATTACTCTTGTAGCTTGTAGAATTCACAGTTTTTGTACTATACTATTTATTCTTCACAAAAGTAGTCCTTCTTATTTGAGCTTCACATGAATATAAGAAAGATAACTCTTTTATTCTTGTTCCCTGTTTCCTCGTTTTTTCCTAAGTAGTCATATTCTATTGATAGGAATTTTTTCATTGCTACATCATTGTACAATTTCTGTTCTGACATAGTAATATTAAAGGATTTAAAGTTGATAGATTCTTGTTCTCTGTTTCCTTTTTTTTTTATTTACTAGAAGCATTACATGCTATTGTCATGTTCTATTAATAGAAATGTTCTCATTGCAAAACCATTGTGCAATTCTGTTTTGAGATACTAATTCTAATGGATTAAAAATCTAAAGATCATGGAGTCTAAAGCTTTTGTTGAAACATGAAAGGTATATATTATCTTTTTCTTTTATTTTCTTGATAAATGAATAAGAGTCTGAAGTTAGACATAAACGCTTTTGACTAATTTGCTGAAGTGATTAAGGTACTAATACAACTTTTTTTTCATCTTCTTTATTCGGATTTTAACACTTCAGTTCCGAGTAAGTTTTAACCAAGGAGGAATCCGTCTGTTGCTTGCAACAGTAGCCATCTAGTTTAGTATATTTTCACAGTATTCAAAAAATCGTAGTCCCATAACTCTGTAAAGACAAGTCCGATGAACCTGAATATCGAAAGGCGGCTTCCTCTCCATAGTTTCATCACAATGTAGAAATATCATGAAAATCTGTAGACACATATTCAAGTTATTGCGTTCCATGCGTCTATACTTTTCCCATAGCGTTACCTGTATGTAAAATTTCGACCAACAAATAGATTTTTTAAGAATTTTTAACTATTTAAGTATATTTACATTGTATTTAAAATATCTAAGTCCCAAAACTCCGTAACGACAAATCGGATGAACCTGAAAATCGAAAGACGACTTCCTTTTTACAGTCTCAGTCTTATAGCAGACGGACAGACAGACGGACGGACAGACAGATACCATGATACGTCAAATGACGGGCGTATAAAAAACACAGAGTTGACATGCACAGCAGCAGACGAAAAAGGAACCTGGAACACCAAGAACAACACAGAAACTTCAACACAAAAAACGCATAAACCAACGAGACCAATTGTCAATCATCTTCAAGGAGGGATTTTTTAAAATATGTTAGATACGCATTCA
Source organism: Pinctada imbricata (assembly GCA_033119305.1). NCBI lineage: Eukaryota > Metazoa > Mollusca > Bivalvia > Pterioida > Pteriidae > Pinctada > Pinctada imbricata. The sequence goes on from VSWD01000003.1 coordinate 38,367,838, forward strand.
ATCGTAAATAGTTGTTACCCGAGTAAGATGACACTTAGCTATCAGTTTCAGTCCTTACGATGGAAATTGTTTGTGCATTTATGGTTGAAGAGTGCCCTTTGGTTTTGTCTGAAAATGATCATGGTCAAATTGAAATATATGTTCTCTCATATATTCATGCCTAAGTGATGCTCAACGTTGAAACAGTGGAAATCCAAATAATATGAAATTATGAAGAACAAAAGTCTAAACGTGACAAAAACTTACGCTAAAACGCCTGCTTAGGACAGATCTATATATTGAGGCTTTTTGTTGAGTTATTAACCATTTGAGACGGTGTCTGACGTAAATTCATTATGACGTCATGAAAATGGTATGATAAAGTCGATTTTATACCGTCATTTTTAGAACCTTTTCCATAGAATTTGATGACGTCACAACTTGTCTACGTCAAATACCGTCCCAAACGGGAAGTAACTCGAAAAATACAAAAAACCAAAAATCCAAAAAACAGATACTCAGAAAAATTACAACTGTATTTCAAGCCATGTGCCGAATATTAGGTATATTTATTTTCACAAGTTCTTTTAAGGTATTTGTTTATTTATTTCAAAATGGAAGTAAAGAAAAGCAGTGAAAATATTTTTTTTTATTCTTGTGTTTTCAACTTGAAAGTCAAAATGTCCAATTTTAACATTCTGTTGAAGCGGTATATTTTTTTTCCGTTCGTCAAAGTAGTTTCCGTAAAAGCCTTATTGCAGAATATGCTAAGCAAAATCTTTTCTTACCTTCTTTTTTCACACAACAGAATCTGACTTCTAAGTACTTATATGTAAATCTACATGGATCTCCAAACACACTGTTACTAGCACTAACATTGCAGGAATGGTAACCTGTGCATCTTTGAATAAGATGAGATTATGAAATGGTTTGATTACATTTGTGGACATAATTACCAAAGAAGTACCTATCAGTAATCCAGTCTCAAAGTCGAGAAGGCAAGGCAAAATCATTAGCATTTTCATTAGAACGGTTGCGAACCTCGGAATGAATAACATTCCAAAGGGAGTCCAGGTGTTCGGGGAGAGTCAGCGTCTCCTGATTGCATGCAACATCGGTCGCAACAGCTCCATGAAAACTTGACGAATTCGGTGATTGTCTCGGTACATATTGATGTACATATCAGGTAAATATTTCTTGTTTAGTGATGATAACAGCCATTCAATTGCAATCCAGAATGCCAATGACATATATTCTTTTTAATTATGAGTGCATTTATTTTAATATTGAACCAATGAGACAAAATTCATTTGGGTAGTTAGCAATAAAATTGATAAAGTAATTAGACAGATATAGATAGATTGAATTAGCAATAAAATTGATAAAGTGATTAGACAGATATAGATAGATTGAATAAAATTAGAAATATATTTCAATGTTGAAAATTAGGCATAAAAGACAAACGAACAGACAAACATCTGCGATGGCTTTCCACACCCATTATTATATACATATTGTGGTCAGCGTGTCTCTTGTTCAAGGGACCCTGATACTCTCTGACTTTGTAAATGTTTATACAAAAAAGATGGACGGACTGAATAAATCAGATGCCTCTGTAAACAATCAATGACAGTGCTTTTCATCTCATCTTTCATTTTCAATTTTTTTTTTTTTTTTGCAAACTACCGGGAAAAAATATAGAGCTCTCTTTAATGTGGTAGTCACACTTTATCTCAATCATTTCCCAACCATCAATTGCATAATTGCAATATGAATAGACAACGATATAATGCATTCGTTGCCAAAGTTTGAATGAAATCGAACCAATCGTTTGGAGTGATTCGCAATTCAAAATTTTCTAATTCTGTCCCTCTGTGATGAAATATTTCTTCCAGCATAATATTTATTCCTTGGAAATTTTATCGTATAATATTTTTTTCCCAAGAACTTTTATTATGTATCAAAAATTCCGAAAGGAAATTTTCTTATGTAATGAATTTTCCATGATCGTAATAAAAGTTCTCATACCATGGAAAATATATTACATAACAAAAATTCCATCTGGATTTTTGTAATGTTCATAATATATGTTCTGATACTAGTACAATGGAAAAGGATTTCATATATGTGCATAATATTTAATTGTCATTGGAAAAATATTGCAATGAAATTATTTACAAATAGAATTCAGAGTAAGAAATAACAAATTTTAAGAATCTTGTACAGTACAATGTAGTGTATAGCTTGAAAATGTGATACCACAGAATTTTTGTTCTGTAATATTTATTCCTGTAAGCTAACCATGTTACTGCAATCATTGAAATGTTTGAATTCTGAGAGAATATCCGTAAATCAGTCATTCATGTGTTTGAAGCATATACGGAAAAATTATTATACGTGATACCCACATATAATATTTCTTCTGTTTTAAAGAGAAAGCAGTCCATTGGGTAAGTGAAAAAGAGCAAAACATCAACAATTTTCATAACAACGTTTCCGTCCGTATAGACGAAAACGTTGTTATGAAAACTGTTGATGTTTTACTCTTTTTCACTTACCCAAAGGACTGTGGAAAAAGTATTATGAACAAGGAAAAAATATTCTATAATAAAAAGTCATGGGAATTTTCGTTATAATAATAAATCTTCCAGAAGGAAGAAATATTATGCGGAAGAAAAGTTCGTTCACACCTCACTTAGTGCAGAAAATGGCAACTTTACCAATGAATATTCACAGATAATACATTTATTTTTAATTTAGTAATCTGTTTTCAGTTAAAGGAGAAGGTTCGGTTAAATGGAAAATCCGCCCGATTTCTCAAGTACATCAGATTTCGATTATATCTAAAAATGTAATATTGAAGAAGTCAAATTTATGATTGTTTGAAATATCAAATAAACATTTTGATTTTAAAGTATTGCACTGAGGGAATACGGCTACGAAAATTCGAAAAAGGATGAAACATGTCAAGAAGTAAGGAGAATTTCGGCCTAAATCAATGAAAATAAGTAGGACGCGAAAACAAAAAATGATTTATACACTAAAAGATAGCTAATAGATGCAATTTATCTATCTACATGTATCTATCTTAATAATTTGTTTTGTTTAGGGGCCGAACCTATAGTACATGTAATTCAAAGGATTTTTTTTTCGAAGCATACTGATTCCGAAGTTTTCCTTCATTTTCCGTTATTCAGAGCAATACCTTACGCATGTGACTTTACAACTACCTGAAATATCAATCTAGTACTCATTACAATTAGAGTTAAAGAAGATCCTGACAATAATTTCAACAGCACTCACAATAGAACATAAAATTGAGCATCGACGGACCCCTAGCAAGCCAGAGGTGGGACCAGGTGCCCGGGAGGAGCAAGCATCTCCTGTTAGACTACCATTTGAAGTGGTCATTATTTTTTTTCATTTCTAATTTCTCATTATAGGGGCTTATCGTATTGCTTGTCGTTATAATGGAGAACGAAATATAAAACTGCGCTTTAGCCTTATACATGTATTCATGAACCTTTACCGTTCTGAAACAATGTCGAAAGCAGATGGGGCCATACAATTTCTGCTATGAAGCAGGTATCCGTAACAGACAGAGTAGTTCGTCCTGCCATAAAGTGCACTTTTGATCTCGATGACATCGTTACTTTCACAACTCAACTGAAGTGTATATCTCTCACATGCATGTTGTGTACTGCAGGACGAAGACTTCTTCCTTTTATGTAATTTGCTTCCTGAAATATAAGATTAATCAAACAATATTGCAGTATTAAATTATGTTTAACATTTGATGAGTATTTTATGAGACATTTAATTCCTTTAGAAACAAATATTACCATATCAGCATATGAGCATTCCTGGAAATCTAAATAGTCGATAGTCGTTAAGTGAATTCTTAATATTGTTAGAAAATAGTATTATTTTAGCAAAATAAATTCAATGCACCACGAGTGCATTTAAAACCATGTATCATTAATGTTTCTCGTAAAGTTCCTGAGTGCTTTCACCATAGTTGTGAAGTGAAATGAATGAAATAAATTCTTCTGTACCCAGAGTTACAAAAATATATATGAATCTACAGGTTCCTATCACTTAAATTCATCGCAAATAAATGTAATACTCTGGGAAAGGATAAGAAAGAGAAAATAAAGAATAAATAAGTTTGACCGTACATGAAGAACACAAGAGAGCTACACACACTTTAGTTGATTATTCAGCAAACTCATCTCAGCTGTAAGACTGTTAAAGATTTGGAACAAAAGGACATTGAAGACTTAATACTTTCGGCAAAACATAATTTCTGTGTTTAACCAAAGATAATTCAATATTAAGCATGCTTTTTCAATTATTAGGATCAGTACGGGATGTACATACATGTATATTTTGCTTTGTAAGAATTGAGAAAGGTCTCCGGCAAGACTATGTTGCTACGACCTCAGCAGATTGAATCAAACTTCATATAAAACAACCAGTTGAACATATAACCCATTACCAATAATTATTGTACATTGAAAAACAAAGTAGACATTATGAAATTCCGGTGGCCTATACATAAACATGATAAAGGAGAGAAACGAATGTACAATAATCACTTACCTTGGACGGTCGTAGTCTACATTTATATACAAAGCAAAGAACTAGATATTTATATACGAACTGTACCACCATTTATAGAAATGAAGAAAGAATCCTCTCCTTTACTAAATCATCCGGTTCGAGAAACAAATCCGAAAAATAGAATTGAAAATATGTGATCATACATTGTATTTTTTGAAGGATTAGATCCAACCCATACATATCACAATTGCTGAGATCATTTCATTGATGAAAGGGAAATTTCGATATGTGTTTTATTTATTTATTTATTTTTATTTATCTTTTTTTTTTTATTTATTTTTTATTTATTTTTTTTTTTTGCTTCGTTTATACCAAAGGTTGTTCGTTCTTTTTGAGGAGTATCTACAGCGCAGTGGCATTATCAGAATAAAAAACAAGATATTCTTTTTACCCGCTTCTCTTGTTAATGACAATTTATAAAGTCCGCTCATCTTGCTCATCAGTGTCATCTATTTGCTGTGTCATAAATTATGCATTTTGTAACTATATTGAAGCTAAGAATAAGATTTTCTTGATATTTTTCCTTTATTTACCATAGATCAAGTGATTCTAAAAAGTGCATTTCTAGAAATATCGCTGCTAGTCTGTCAATATTCCCATTTATCGTGGTGCACAAGAGCAGATAACTCCTATAAGGTTAATCGTTCTTCCAATAGTTAGAACTACAACGAACAATAGTAAATTCACTTTACGTTGACCATGCTGGATATGGAAGTGTTCCAACTCTATACCTTCTTGAAGAAAATTTCACACAAATTTTCATGAACCGGTCACGTGTTTCGAATATAGAATTATCATCAGTGATGCTTCCAGCCAAAGTGCTTTTCAAGCTTGATCACACAGCATTCCTCCTTATCTCCCTCATACACTATTCTAAAAAGGGATATTTTTACATCAGACATTTCGCTTTCACTTTCATTCACGCTGTAGACAGATAGGGACGTACAATTTTGTTGAAATTGCCCCCCCCCCCCCACTCTCACCCTTTAAATACCAATGATTGAGCCATTCTACTTAAAATCACGAATACAAGAAAAGTACACAGGCGTTGCTAAAAATTCATTTTTAATAATGTTGGTGAATGGTTACCATGTTGTTTGTTCTCATCATCTGGCATCCACATACTGTTTGAAATAATAACGATTAATGTAACATGGTGTATTTGCAGCTCATAATGGTAAAGAGTAATGTACAATTCTGTATTTGCGGCTCATAATGTGTAAGGTTAATGTACAATGCTGCATAATGTTTACGGTTAATGTATGATGATGTATGTGCGGATCACAATGTTTAAGATTAATGTGAAATACTGCCTTGTTTAAGGTTAATGTACGATGCTACATTTGAGGTTCATAATTTTTAGGGTTAATGTACAATGCTGCATTTGAGGCTCATAATGTTTAGGGTTAATGTATAATGCTGAATATGCGGCTCACAATGTTTAAGATTAATGTAAAATACTGCATTTGCGGCTCATAATGTTTACGATTAATGTACAATGCTGCATTTGCGGCTCGTAATGTTTAGGGTTAATGTATAATGTTGTATATGCGGCTCAGAATGTTTACGATTAATGTACAATGCTGCATTTGCGGCACATAATGTTAAAGGTTAATGAACAATGCTGCATTTGCAGCTCATGAGTGGTCACGTTTAGTGCTCAACAAACTTCATTAATAATGTTGAAATCATCGCGGCCATTACTTGCCAATACATTTGTAAACATGTACATGTACTATTCTTATCACTAACAAGAATATAGTGCGTCCTGTCAAGAGTACATGGTGTGCTTACTGGAATAGCTTTCTGTCTGCTAATAAGGTCAAGGTCACATCAACCATACTCAAGGTCGTTATGAAACAAAGACGTCCTCGCTAAAAATAAATTAGAAGTTGTTGGCTGAATCAGTGTTTGTCTCTATTGAGAATACAGGAATCACTTGTCCGTCTATTTTTAAAAGGTAAATTGTGTCCACGATAAATGACAACATAGAAAACAGCGACTTACTAGTAATCATCAACATTTCTTTAATAGTGATCCATATATATATGAATATGTCTACTTACCACTGATTTTCAAAGAATTCACAAGGACTAAAGTAAAGTACACGCTATAAGAAAGCTTCATGATTGTATAAGTAGAAAACCACAACTATCTTCGTGTCATCTTTTAAATATGAAAGTTTATATCTGGAAAAGGGAAATAATTTTCTTTACAAAACTTAGATTCATTTTCTCCGGAATTTTGAGCTATCCCTTGTATCTGTCTGAGCATCCGGTTTTTAGTTTATTATAAGCGCACAGTGTTAGGATTTAAATAGCCTCTCTCCTTCCTCGTATGACATCCCTACCACTGTGCATTTTCTATTCATTAGAATTTCTGAAGTAGCTCTTTCTTCATTTGAGTACAAAATCCACATTCAAGCTCTTAAATGAATAGCTTTAGTATCTGAATACCACTCGATATTTCAAAGAACACGTTCAAAGGCGGGAAAAGAGCGGTGCGCACGTAATCTGATAACTACATAATTTGTTACTTGCATGGAGATCCTCTCCCTTCTTGCGTAGCAGATTACCATCTTTAGTCGGAACTGATTGCCCATTGGTCTTGTTGGTTTATATGTAGTTTTTTTCGTGTTTAATGTTTATATGTCGTATGTCTCTTTTTCATTTCTTGCTGTGCCCTGTGTCTTCTCTGTGTTTTCGCATCAGATGTTTTGGTGTTTTGCTGTTGGTACTGCAACCAGGTCTGGCTATGGATCCCCTTCCTTCTCTTGTTCAAACTTAACACGTTGGAACAAAAACCACTTTGTTTGTATAGAAATATAATGGTGCTTATTAATTGACTGTCTTACTTTGGATCTTCATAGGTGTATAATAAAGGTTGGTCACGTCTTGGAAAAATTACAGGTATCAGACCAGAATGATGCATACCCAAAATTATATGTATATTTGTGCTAAATACAAGACACCAAATATGGTATGTATAAATCTCCGTATCTAATAATGAGCATGTGGATTTTTTTTTATCTTTTATGATATTCAGTTAAACACTATCTGAATTACCAAATAAGTGTTTGGGTGTTTTTTATTCCATGAACTCGAACAAAATGTGAAATTCATGTGATTTATATTAGATTTCACGTGAAATTAACGTGAAATTCATGCCAATAAAATGTTAAATAGATGTGAATAAGATTTCACGTGAAATTCTTGCAAAGGAAAATATCATGTGAATTTAACATGAATGTACCTTAATGTGTAGTCTTTTGTGTTTGATGTTTACATGTCGTGTGTCTCTTTTCCGTCTCGTGCTGTACTCGTCTTTTGTGTTTTTGCATCGGGTGTTTTGGTGTTTTACTGTTGATGCTGCAACGGGGTCTTGTTGGAGATCTCCTCCCTTCTTTTTAACATAAAGTTCATGTCACAAATTAACCTAAATTTCGCTAGAACATATGATCATGTGAAATAAATATCATTTTATTTCCATTGTCATTTTCAAGAAACGAAGATTCTGATTGGCTGGAAAATGTTGTTGATACATGTACATCGATAACACAATTTTTCACGGAAGCCTATTTATAGCACTATTTTTAGAACCGGAGGTTACCTCAAACACGAATGAACTCGTTGCTGAAAATACAATTTGATGATGTTTGCTTATCATTTCAAGGATACCATTTCTTTTCTACTTATTCAAAAATGAACAGTATATGTAGAATTTGCTCAAACTTGTCCTTATTACAAAGATATAGATTGTTCGTTGTTTGAATTATGGCGGCTGCCATAACTTGTTTGGCAGACTTATCACTGTGAAACCCTCCGACTTACGAAATATAGTGCGGTGATTGATTGTTTTTAGATAAATAGATGATAAATAAATCATGAGAAATGAATTTTGATTGTTTTCTGTTGATGCAGGTATCACCCAAAAAAATGACAAAAAACTTTTGCATCAACGCGCTACGCGCATTGATGCAGTTTTCTGTCCAATTTTTCGGGTGATACCTGCATCAACAGAAAAAAATATAAGATTCATTTCTTAATTGAAAATAACATTTTAATACCCCGTGTGTACACCATAAGAAATCTACTTTTTCTACATCATGATGTATGTTTTCAAAACATTTTTATTAATAAATGATATATACAAACAACACAAGAAGGGAGATAGAATAAATATGACTTGAACAAATCCTTACCGAAATATATTTGTAAGTATCACTTGAATATCTAACAAACATTCCTAAAGAACACTAACATACAATTTATCAATTATTATGAAGCGGAGTGTGTCAAAATTATCACAATTTTGCCTAGGCAAAATTAAATTTTCCTAGGCTGAATTCGATTTTTGCCTTCGCAGAATTCGAATTTTGCCTTGGCAAAATTATTTTTGCCTAGGCAAAATTCGATTTTTGCTTAGGCAAAAATAATTTTGCATAAGCAAAAATATTTCTGCCTAGTAGGTTAAATTCGAATTTTGCATGGGCAATATTAATTTTGCCTGAGCAAAATCAGTTTTACCTAGGCAGAATTAGAACGGATGTATTTTTGCTTAGGGATATATCAAGTCCATATTAACCAATCACCATACATGTTGCACAGTTGCAGCGATGCACTGCAGGGGAGATATTCTAAAAGATTCGCGTACCTATTTTAAACTATATCACCTTATAACCTATGCTTTTCCGACAAAAATTGTAAATCCTTTAATGACTAGGCGCTCATGTCAGACCGAAGCACATACCCCCTCCCATCCTTGATCGAAATTGCTACTCTTTGATATCACGTCGAGCATGGGGTCAAGACCGCCAGAAATTTGCCGAGAGTTATGTTTTCCCGCTTTTACGTCTACTTTGGCAGTCCCCCACCCCCTTCCCCCTTCAAAGGCTTGGTCTCAACCCCCCTCTAGAAGGACCCAAAGGAATTTGCCAAGTGTGATGTGTTTCCCGAAGGATGTTAAAGGGGTCAGGACCCCAGGAATTGCCTAGTGTGATGTTAAAAATTTTCTCCGTTTTTCACTTATGAGGGTTAAGTACCCGAAACGTGCATGTCTGGTCCACGTTGCCAATTTATCTGTTCTTGAATTATGCTATTCAATTTGAAGACGTTTACATTTACGTTTCATTTGGCTCGCCCCCCTCCCCCCCCCCAAAAAAAAAAAACGGCCGAATGCTTGATCTTATCCCCCCGTCCCCGCGGACCTAGAGAAAGAAAGAGGGGTTGAAGGAGTCAGGACCCCCAAGAATTTGCCAAGAGTTATATTTCCCCGTTTTACGTCTAATTCTGCCTCCTGCCCATGGTCGACGACTTGGTCTCAACCCCCCCCCCCTCCAAGTTAAAAAAAACAATATTTTAGAGCCATCCATGCGCGTGTTATTCTTATAAAATTATGAATTATTCAGAAAAATGGATCTGGCTATCAATGCTAACATTGCTGAACCGCACATACTGGGCGTGGGCGTGCACTGTATCAATTCGCTTTGCAAGAGGCATTCTCATTGGTAGATGAATACTTGCGAATTTTGCCTATGCAAAAATAATTCTGCTCAGGCAAAATTCGATTTTTGCCCATTCAAAATTATTTTTGCCTGGGCAAAATTCTGTTTCTGCCTTGGCAGAATTAATTTTGCCAGGACAAAAATGGAATTTTGCTGAGGCAAAAATAATTTTGGTAACTAGGCAGAAATGTGATCATTTTGACACACATTCCGCGCCATAAATTAGTGAGAAATACAAATAGCACAAGAAGGGTGATGAAATAAATATGACTTAAACAAATCCTCACTGAAATATATAAGTACTTACAAACAGCCCTAAAGAACACTTCCATCTCCAACATACAATTAAGCAAATAGAATGATGTAGTTTGCATTATCCAACATCATCATTGCAGGACAGTACTAGTTATGTAGGAATCTTGTCATTGTATAGTCTTGGATCATGTATCAAGTTCATCATAATCGGTTTCTTTGAAACAGGATGTCTGTTTACGTCTCACGTTCATGACGTTATGATAATCATTATCAACCTTAGATATCCAATGGGTAATGAGCAGTATTGAGGCATCCGTTTATGTAATGCTAAGATCTAAACTCACTGCATAGTTATAATGTAAAGATTAATTTGAAATTTTGACCAATTGGATATCGAAAAAATAATTTACTTTAAGAGTCATGGACACTTACATTTTACATTGAACTCTATGGGGGAAATGTAATTTTTCTTAAATGTTTAAACAGAATGATTGAGCCTCAAATATCGATTGTTTAAAATTTTCTAAAAAATATACCTCATCAAATTTCGCTGAAAAATCAGTAATTTTTTTCTTTATTTTTTCCTCAAGGGAAGATAACTCATAAGCACGACCCGTTTTAAAAGTTTTCTTATTTGACATCTACTAGGCTAGTACAAAAAATTGTTTTTAAATATCATATGACACAGAAAGATTTTTGATGATAAATACCCTTAATTTCAATGTTTTGGCATTATTTCCTTCATTAACCATTGAATACCTTAAAGCTTTTCGGTGGTGATTTGCGATGCGACATTTAAGCACTTCCTTCTTGATCCCTATGACTGTAAAAACAAATTAGTGAATTAGGTAAATTAAACTCTAATACATTCTTGATGTCCTTTTAAGTGAAATCAGGCTTCACAGATTGGATGTTTTTTTGGAAACTAACATTTATCTAAGATTCATAGACAAAAAATTTCTCACTAATATGTAACTTGTCTTAACCTCTGTATGAATTAACGTGATTTAAACAGTTTAAAAAGAGGATAAACAACGTACATGTTATGAATAATTTCTATAGTAATACACGCCTGTTATTACTTAAATATTACGCAAAACGGTGTCCGCTGATAGTCATTCAAAAATAGCTAAGTAAACAAAAACGTGGAAATCTCTTAACATGTGATGACGCTTTATATCATAAACTCTAAGATAATTTACTTACCGATTCCAAAACGGAAAACATCACCATAAAATAGAGATGATGATAAAGGCAAAGAATGCTGCATTTATTGCAATATTTGTCCAAATCAAGTCATTTCCTACAAAAATAGATGAAAATAAAAATTATCCAACAGAGTCAAATGTGGGCAAAATTATGTGGAAAACTTTATTAGTTAAAGAGACTTTGGAAAAGAAAGAGGTCACAAGAAATTAACCAGAGCACTGAAAGAAGTTATTTTTCTGCTCTAAAATGATGTTGATGAATTTGAACACATTAAAAATTAGAAGACTTTGACCCTGGAACTTCAACGAAAAGGATTTTGAAAGACACTTTCACCGCTCTACGTTCAGAAATCGTGAAGAAAATGTGGATGCTTTAGAGTGGCATCAAAGCTTGCATGGTAGCCACAACACAGATATATTTAATGTACATTTAGCATTAATAAGCATTCATTATCCGAAACTTGCATGACTTGCGCGCTCCACTATAATTTTGGTCAACATGGTTGCTCCCTTTATCTACAGTTTGGACACTTTTATCATATTTATTCTTTATTCTTTACTTTTCTTATATGCAGGAAATCTGTTTATCTAAAACATGGCAAAATCCAAAACTTTATTTTTATCTTATGTTAGCATTGGCGTTATCCTTCTTTATTTAAGCTAATTCGAATATAGATGTTTAAATCTAGAATTGCTTTCTTATTTGAGATATTATTTTACGTAAAATAATACTGTACCATCTCCTTCCCTTTTCTTACTTTCCGATACTGTAACTGTGTTATCTGGGGAGAGATAAGACATACATCATTTTTTAATTTTACGATAAGAAATGGATGAAATGTTTTCTAAGTTTGCTACTCTGATACATCACATAAATAAATGTAAGGAGGAGGTCTCCAAAAGCACTTGGTTCAGTTCCCATAGCAAATCACAATAAAGCCTACGCCCACGCAGCAAGATACACCCGCTGGGATTTATATTTGCAACACCAATATAGATAAGTCCAATTACTCCACAACACAACGACATATCGGAGGAACCTGAAAATAGAAAGGCATCTTCCTCTCCACAGTCTTCTCTTAGGTTAACATGTATGAGCACATAACCCACCTCCCTTAATATAAATTTCTCAATTATGCGACAAAAAATTTTAAGAACCAGTTACATTTGTACCAGAACATTTTTTCTTTTTGAAGTATACACACTTTCAGTACATTTCAAGGAGAAATAATTTTTTAAAGAATTTTTAAATATTCAAATATATTTTCACAGTATTTACAAAATCTTAGTCCCACAACTCCATAACGACAAATCGAATGAATCTCAAAATCGAAAGGTGGCTTCCTCTCCACAGTCTGATCACAATGTATAAATATCATAAATATCGGCTGACGCATATTCAAGTAATTGCGTTCGATACTCCTATATCTTGTCCTTAGCTTAACATGTATGTGAATATAACCCCCCCCCCCCCCCTTCTCATTAAACATAATTTCTCGATTATGCAACAAAAATGACATTTAAAGAACCGTTACATATGTCAAAGAACATCCTTTCGTCTCGAAGTATACAAATTTCAAAACGTTTCTCCCAAAAGTAGATTTTGAAGAATTTTTACTATTTAAGGATTCCGACTTTTCCGTCGAAATCCTTTCTGTTCTTATTATTTATTCTTTATTGAAAGGTCTTTTAACACAGAGCAAAAAGGTTGGTACCAATAGAAAGAGCATACAAACATCTTCTTAAATTATTTCTTGTTGGTTAATAAGTTTACCAATGCCCCCGCTAGAGGTCATCAAAGGTCAAATCTGTCAACTCTTATAACTTCTAAACTAACTGAACGATTTGAACTGTTTTGTATTGTTTTTTGAAAAATTTGCAAACTTTTATACACTTATATGCTCGATAAAATATTTACGGTTTTCGCGCTATATCATGTTGAAAATGGAACTTTGAATTGGCACAGTGCCAATTTCTACAGTTTTTCAGATTTAGAAAGGAAACTTGGATGGTATGTTACTTATAGGTAGTCATTGAATGTTGACCTAGTTTCAAGGTCAAATATCCATTTTCAAAATCAAAACAAACTTTTGCCTATAAAACAGAGACTGTCTGACCTTTAAAGTTCAAATTTCATACATATGATCCTTGAGCCAAGCCCTTTCACCTTGTCCTTGACCCAAGGTCAAATTCTCATTCTCAAGGTCACAACAAACTTTTGCCTATAAAACAAAGACTGTTTGACCTTAAGACTTCAAACTTAACAGAAATATTCCCTGCATCAAGCCCTATTACCTTGACCTTGACCTTGGTTCACGGTCAGATGTTTACTCTCAAGGTCAAACAAAATTACTCTTGTAGCTTGTAGAATTCACAGTTTTTGTACTATACTATTTATTCTTCACAAAAGTAGTCCTTCTTATTTGAGCTTCACGTGAATATAAGAAAGATAACTCTTTTATTCTTGTTCCCTGTTTCCTCGTTTTTTCCTAAGTAGTCATATTCTATTGATAGGAATTTTCTCATTGCTACATCATTGTACAATTTCTGTTCTGACATAGTAATATTAAAGGATTTAAAGTTGATAGATTCTTGTTCTCTGTTTCCTTTTTTTATTTACTAGAAGCATTACATGCTATTGTCATGTTCTATTAATAGAAATGTTCTCATTGCAAAACCATTGTGCAATTCTGTTTTGAGATACTAATTCTAATGGATTAAAAATCTAAAGATCATGGAGTCTAAAGCTTTTGTTGAAACATGAAAGGTATATATTATCTTTTTCTTTTATTTTCTTGATAAATGAATAAGAGTCTGAAGTTAGACATAAACGCTTTTGACTAATTTGCTGAAGTGATTAAGGTACTAATACAACTTTTTTTTCATCTTCTTTATTCGGATTTTAACACTTCAGTTCCGAGTAAGTTTTAACCAAGGAGGAATGCGTCTGTTGCTTGCAACAGTAGCCATCTAGTTTAGTATATTTTCACAGTATTCAAAAAATCGTAGTCCCATAACTCTGTAAAGACAAGTCCGATGAACCTGAATATCGAAAGGCGGCTTCCTCTCCATAGTTTCATCACAATGTAGAAATATCATGAAAATCTGTAGACACATATTCAAGTTATTGCGTTCCATGCGTCTATACTTTTCCCATAGCGTTACCTGTATGTAAAATTTCGACCAACAAATAGATTTTTTAAGAATTTTTAACTATTTAAGTATATTTACATTGTATTTAAAATATCTAAGTCCCAAAACTCCGTAACGACAAATCGGTTGAACCTGAAAATCGAAAGACGACTTCCTTTTTACAGTCTCAGTCTTTTAGCAGACGGACAGACAGACGGACGGACAGACAGATACCATAATACGTCAAATGACGGGCGTATAAAAAACACAGAGTTGACATGCACAGCAGCAGATGAAAAAGGAACATGTAACACCAAAAACAACACAGAAACTTCAAACACAAAAAAACGCATAAACCAACGAGACCAATTGTCAATCATCTTCAAGGAGGGATTTTTTAAAATATGTTAGATACGTATTCAATCGTAAATAGTTGTTACCCGAGTAAGATGACACTTAGCTATCAGTTTCAGTCCTTACGATGGAAATTGTTTGTGCATTTATGGTTGAAGTGTGCCCTTTGGTTTTGTCTGAAAATGATCATGGTCAAATTGAAATATATGTTCTCTCATATATTCATGCCTAAGTGATGCTCAACGTTGAAACAGTGGAAATCCAAATAATATGAAATTATGAAGAACAAAAGTCTAAACGTGACAAAAACTTACGCTAAAAAGCCTGCTTAGGACAGAGCTATATATTGAGGCTTTTTGTTGAGTTATTAACCGTTTGAGACGGTGTCTGACGTAAATTCATTATGACGTCATGAAAATGGTATGATAAAGTCGATTTTATACCGTCATTTTTAGAACCTTTTCCATAGAATTTGATGACGTCACAACTTGTCTACGTCAAATGCCGTCCCAAACGGGAAGTAACTCGAAAAATACAAAAAACCAAAAATCCAAAAAACAGATACTCAGAAAAATTACAACTGTATTTCAAGCCATGTGCCGAATATTAGGTATATTTATTTTCACAAGTTCTTTTAAGGTATTTGTTTATTTATTTCAAAATGGAAGTAAAGAAAAGCAGTGAAAATATTTTTTTTATTCTTGTGTTTTCAACTTGAAAGTCAAAATGTCCAATTTTAACATTCTGTTGAAGCGGTATATTTTTTTTCCGTTCGTCAAAGTAGTTTCCGTAAAAGCCTTATTTCAGAATATGCTAAGCAAAATCATTTCTTACCTTCTTTTTTCATACAACAGAATCTGACTTCTAAGTACTTATATGTAAATCTACATGGATCTCCAAACACACTGTTACTAGCATTAACATCGCAGGAATGGTAACCTGTGCATCTTTGAATAAGATGAGATTATGAAATGGTTTAATTACATTTGTGGACATAATTACCAAAGAAGTACCTACTAGTAATCCAGTCTCAAAGTCGAGAAGGCAAGGCAAAATCATTAGCATTTTCATTAGAACGGTTGCGAACCTCGGAATGAATAACATTCCAAAGGGAGTCCAGGTGTTCGGGGAGAGTCAGCGTCTCCTGATTGCATGCAACATCGGTCGCAACAGCTCCATGAAAACTTGACGAATTCGGTGATTGTCTCGGTACATATTGATGTACATATCAGGTAAATATTTCTTGTTTAGTGATGATAACAGCCATTCAATTGCAATCCAGAATGCCAATGACATATATTCTTTTTAATTATGAGTGCATTTATTTTAATATTGAACCAATGAGACAAAATTCCTTTGGGTAGTTAGCAATAAAATTGATAAAGTAATTAGACAGATATAGATAGATTGAATTAGCAATAAAATTGATAAAGTGATTAGACAGATATAGATAGATTGAATAAAATTAGAAATATATTTCAATGTTGTAAATTAGGCATAAAAGACAAACGAACAGACAAACATCTGCGATGGCTTTCCACACCCATAAACATATACATATTGTGGTCAGCGTGTCTCTTGTTCAAGGGACCCTGTTACTCTCTGACTTTGTAAATGTTTATACAAAAAAGATGGACGGACTGAATAAATCAGATGCCTCTGTAAACAATCAATGACAATGCTTTTCATCTCATCTTTCATTTTCAATTTTTTTTCTTTTTTTTTTTTGCAAACTACCGGGAAAAAATATAGAGCTCTCATTAATGTGGTAGTCACACTTTATCTCAATCATTTCCCAACCATCAATTGCATAATTGCAATATGAATAGACAACGATATAATGCATTCGTTGCCAAAGTTTGAATGAAATCGAACCAATCGTTTGGAGTGATTCGCAATTCAAAATTTTCTAATTCTGTCCCTCACTTAGTGCAGAAAATGGCAACTTTACCAATGGATATTCACAGATAATACATTTATTTTTAATTTAGTAATCTGTTTTCAGTTAAAGGAGAAGGTTCGGTTAAATGGAAATCCGCCCGATTTCTCAAGTACATCAGATTTCGATTATATCTAAAAATGTAATATTGAAGAAGTCAAATTTATGATTGTTTGAAATATCAAATAAACATTTTAATTTTAAAGTATTGCACTGAGGGAATACGGCTACAAAAATTCGAAAAAGGATGAAACATGTCAAGAAGTAAAGAGAATTTCGGCCTAAATCAATGAAAATAAGTAGGACGCGAAAACAAAAAATGATTTATACACTAAAAGATAGCTAATAGATGCAATTTATCTATCTTCATGTATCTATCTTAATAATTTGTTTTGTTTAGGGGCCGAATCTATAGTACATGTAATTTAAAGGATTTTTTTTTTTCGAAGCATACTGATTCCGAAGTTTTCCTTCATTTTCCGTTATTCAGAGCAATACCTTACGCATGTGACTTTACAACTACCTGAAATATCAATCTAGTACTCATTACAATTAGAGTTAAAGAAGAGCCTGACGATAATCTCAACAGCATTCACAACAGAGCATAAAATTGAGCATCGACGGACCCCTAGCAAGCTAGAGTTGGGACCAGGTGCCCGGGAGGAGTAAGCATCTCCTGTTAGACTACCATTTGAAGTGGTCATTATTTTTTTCATTTCTAATTTCTCATTATAGGGGCTTATCGTATTGCTTGTCGTTATAATGGAGAACGAAATATAAAACTGCGCTTTAGCCTTATACATGTATTTATGAACCTTTACCGTTCTGAAACAATGTCGAAAGCAGATGGGGCCATACAATTTCTGTTATGAGGCCAGTGTCCGTTACAGACAGAGTAGCTCGTCCTGCCATAAAGCGCACTTTCGATCTCGATCAATTCGTTACTTTCACAACTCAACTGAAGTGTAGATCTCTCACATGCATGTTGTGTACTGCAAGACGAAGACTTCTTCCTTTTATGTAATTTGCTTCCTGAAACATAAGATTAATCAAACAATATTGCAGTAAATATTAAATTATGTTTTACATTTGATGAGCATTTTATGAGACATTTAATTCCTTTAGAAACAAATATTACCATATGAGCATATGAGCATTCCTGGAAATCTAAATAGTCTATAGTCGTTAAGCGTAATTCTTAAAATTGTTAGAAAATAGTATTATTTTAGCAAAATAAATTCAATGCATCATGAGCACATTTAAAAACCATGTATCATTAATGTTTCTCGTAAAGTTCCTGAGTGCATTCACCATAGTTGTGAAGTGAAATGAATGAAATAAATTCTTTTGTACCCAGGGTTACATAAATAAGTATGAATCTACAGGTTCCTATCACTTAAATTCATCGCAAATAAACGTAATACTCTGGGAAAGGATAAGAAAGAGAAAATAAAGAATAAAATAAGTTTGGCCGTACATGAAGAACACAAGAGAGCTACACACACTTTAGTTGATTATTCAGCA
Organism: Pinctada imbricata; assembly: GCA_033119305.1. Taxonomy (NCBI): domain Eukaryota; kingdom Metazoa; phylum Mollusca; class Bivalvia; order Pterioida; family Pteriidae; genus Pinctada; species Pinctada imbricata. The sequence goes on from VSWD01000003.1 coordinate 38,386,355, forward strand.
AAATCATCTCAGCTGTAAGACTGTTAAAGATTTGGAACAAAAGGACCTTGAAGACTTAATACTTTCGGCAAAACATAATTTCTGTGTTTAACCAAAGATATCTCAATTTTAAGCATGCTTTTTTCAATTATTAGGATCAGTACGGGATGTACATACATGTATATTTTGCTTTGTAAGAATGTTCCTAGATTACCATCTTATGGTATCTACATTTCGCAGCTCATCCGGTATGCTAGAGCATGTACTGATGTTTTGGATTTTCATGATAGAAATTTACAAATAACAAAGAAACTTTTAGGTCAAGGTTTTCGCTTTCACAAACTTGTCAAGACATTCTGGAAATTTTACAAAAATTATTGTCAACTACTTTTGAAATTCGGACCCATACAAGCAACAGAGTATATTACTTTGGGTATTTCGCAACCTGCATTTTATGGTGACATGATCAACAAAATAAGAAGGATCAAAGGTAGAGACAGAATTACTATCGAAAATGCGTCAGAATCATCAAACGCCTCTTATACCGTGGATATGATCCTAATGTCACCAGACGGACACTAGGCTTGGTACTTGACCAATCTACAGTCTTGTACCAGCGCATCCTTAATACTTGCACGCTGACTGACTGTGACGACGGGACTCCATGACGGGCCCTGTCCAAACCTCTTTAGAGAAGACAGGGCCCCGACCACCTGTCCTCTCTGAATGTCAGTCGGACTCCTCGGGTGATAACATACATTAGCTCGCTACAGCCGGCAGAGCACAGGTCGTATCACGCATGCCCTCTTTTTATATCAATTTACATATTCATCTGTGTTGCTTGGGCCCCTGCGTCTTGCGGTCTTGTTTGTGTGATGTCATCTGACAGTGAGGAGGTTGTTTCACACCACAATTGTACGTTCTTCGAGACCTCTGGGTAATCGGAATAGTGGGAGGGTTGTGTGCACGTAATCCAGGATAACCACACCGTCTGCTATTTACTTGGCAGATGGCCGTCCTAAGTCGGCACCGGTTGCCCATTGGTCTCGTTGGTTTATGTGTAGTCTTTTATGTTTCTATGTCGTGAGTTGGTGTGTATGTGTGTATGTTTATGTGTAGTCATTTGTGTTTTATGTTTTTCTGTGATTTGACGTTCATTGTACTACTGCGTCTCTTTCTGTGCGTGTCATTTTTGTGTTTTACAGTGGGTGTTTTGGGAGGTTGCTGTTGATGCTGCAGCTAGGTGTTGTTGGAGATCCCCTCCTTTCTTTGAGAAAAGTCTCCGGCAAGACTATGTTGCTACGACCTCAGCAGATTGAATCAAACTTCATATAAAACAACCAGTTGAACATATAACCCATTACCAATAATTATTGTACATTGAAAAACAAAGTAGAAATTTTGAAATTCTTGTGGCCTATACATAAACATGATAAAGGAGAATAACGAATGTACAATAATCGCTTACCTTGGACGGTCGTAGTCTACATTTATATACAAAGCAAAGAACTAGATCTTTATATACGAACTGTACCACCATTTATAGAAATGAAGAAAGAATCCTCTTCCTTTTCTTTACTAAAACATCCGGTTCGAGAAACAAATCCGAAAAATAGAATTGCACAGCACGAAAAGCCGAGTTTCCATGTTTTGGAAACCACGTGGAAACTGCATGGAAACCTGAGGTTGACAGTTTCCAAGTGGTTTCCAAGGCATGGAAACCTGGCTCAGGTTTCCACGTAGTTTCCACCGGGTTTCCATTTTGGAAACTTGGTTGAGTGGTTTCCATTAGGTTTCCATTTTGTAAACTACTAGTCAAAATTAAAGAAGCAATATTATTCATTTATTTTTACTTTGACTTTGGGGAAGTTGACGGATCCGGCCCATAATCGACATGCGGACGGCCTTCGATATCTCAGGAACTATGCAAATTCGGTACACTAGCTTCGTACGGCGACTTATTACATACATACCATAACGGCACGGTGGACTATTTTTATTTATTTATTTATTTACAACACATTCGTTTGTTATACAAATACAATTGTGATTAATTGATTAATTAATTTATTTATTTATTAATGAATTTATTTATTTATTTATTTTTTTTATTATTTATCTACTTATTTATCTATCTATTTACGCATCTTTTTTTTTTTTTTGTTTCTTCTACTAAACCATAATATATCAACTATATATAACGTATATTAGAAAAAACTGTTTGTTCTAATTCATTTTTTTTTTTCAGTATTTATAATATCGATAATACATTTCTAGAAAGAAACTTTATAAAATTAATATGCAAAATGTTTTCATTCATAAATTCCATAGAGCATAAGCCATTTATTCTCTAAAGCCAGCGGAGTGGTTTAATTTCATGTATATACACAGACACCGGTTATGTAACGTTTGACCCCATGCAAATTGCATGTCAATTGGAATTCAGTTCTATAGTCGGGGGCGGTGCGACGCTGTGACAAGTACACAGTTGATGCATGCAATCGCGGCATGTTATTAACGTTTGACCCTATGCAAATTGCATGTCAATTGGAATTCAGTTCTAAAGTCGGGGGCGGTGCGACACTGTGACAAGTACACGGTTACTGCATGACGCAGCATGTTAGTTTGTAACGCCACTAGGAAATATCTTGCATGGAGAGAGAGAGAGAGAGAGAGAGAGATCGAGAGAGAGAATTTTCGTCATGTTTATAATTTTAATAAAATTCGAAAAATCAGCTTGAATGTACTTTACACAAATATACGTACTCAGTCATGCATCTATTAAAAAAATCTGAAGTTATTCGTACATGGCGTATGTACATATATATATACTGTACGTTTTAATTAACATAGTGTAATATAGTTTAATGAGTAAATAAAGCCTAGAAAAGGGTAGACTAGGCAGTGGTGGATCCAGTGCCCCTTAACTTGGGGTCAAGGGGTAAATTTTGTCGATTTTTAACGAAAATGTCTGATTTTGGAAAATTGTGGGTCAGTGCCGGGGGCGGACGCCCATCCGCCTCCCCCCCCCCCTCGATTTTGCCACTGCTAGGATTGAAGCTCATACTGAAGCTCATACTGCCAGCAGCGAGAGAGAGACTCAGATATGCATAAAGTGAAAAAAGACAAGAAAAAGACTGAAAGGAAACATATTGGAAATATGGTTATTTCCTAGTATCTCATTCAAACTGAATATAACTAATAGAGTATAATTTAAGATCAATGTAAGTATGTTTGTCTGTTCTTTGTATTAATTGTGACCCGCTTATAGATCTGCATACTAGTATCTATACAAAAAAAAACTAACAATAATATAGATAAAACGATATATAACAACACATGATATCCTTTTTTTAAAATCGATTTTGAAAGAAATAAGGCACGGTCCATTTAATATTCGGGGGGGGGGGTGTCAGAGCAAGATTATTTTTTCGCCTCGGACCGGAGCAAAATTATTTTTTTCTCGCAGAGTTGGAGCAAGAAAATTTTTCGGACATATAGTGTGCAATATATTAAGATTAGAATGTGTTTTATCGGTAGAGCCGGGAATTTTTGGGGAATTTTAAGCGAAATTTTATAGTAATTCTTCAAATTCAGATTACTTGTAAGAACAAGATTATTTTTTTTTCTGACACACCATAAGCAAATTATTTTTTTTCATCAAAATTCAGAGCAAAATTATTTTTTTCGAAAAAAAACCAAGCCCCCCCCCCCCCCCCCTAGGATATTAAATGGACCTTGCCTAATACAATTTAAAAATCAATTAATGTACATTGATCAGCTTTAATTGTCATGGTACAACATAGGAGGATCCAGGATTTTGGAGGAACGAGAATTTTTTCCAAGATTTCTCGCATCCTCTATACCTGTATTTTTCAGTTAATTGCCCTTCTTTATTTACAAAGGTGTAATGCATTATAAGGGACATCATTTGAAATTGATAATAAATTATAATTATGTATTTGATAAAATCTGGCAAGCGTAAGTGAGCCCAGGAATATTTTGAAATGCTCACCGTTAAAAACTTAATAAGAATGAAAGATTTTCAATACAAATTATTTTTCAAATATTATGACAACAAAAGGGGAATCGGGTTAATCTTATGAAAATTAAAACATCTATATATATGAACTTTATCAAAACTCGAGGAGGGAGGGGTCGGACCCCCTCCCCCCGACCCTCTGGATCCGCGCTTGTACAAAACAAATAAAAAGTTTCCATACTTCTTTGAATGAAATATCAGAGAGCCAGACAGAGACAGTGGCGGATTCAGGGGGTGCAGAGGGGGCGTCCGCCCCCCCGGCACTGACCCAAAAATTTCCAAAAACAGGTATCTTTTGGCCCATTTTCAGTAAAAATCGGCAAAATTCGCCCCTTGACCCCCGGCAAAGGGGGCGCTGGATCCGCCACTGAGAGAGACCGACGACCGAAACCTTCCCAGACTGCTTGATGCCAGTGGTGCTTTTTAATTTTTTCCGAGGTCAAAAGAGATAAGACTTTGGAAAATTACACGAATTCGACGAGTGAAAATAAAATAATGATATTTAAAACTCTTCCACGAACTTAACTAATGATTAACAGAAAAAAAATTAATCGTTCAGGATGATTTTGCGGGCTCAGAATTTCAAAATAAATTTTGACCAATCAGAAGCGAGCATTTATTTTTGAGCAGAGGAAACGCTGGAACGGCCTCTTCACCAAAATTCATAAACTAAAGAAAACACGCATTCGATTGCAATGGATAGGTAAGATGAGACGATCAATGGTGAAAATTAAGTATTATATACTATTTGCTTCTTTTTTACAGATGTATGTATGTCGATATTGCTGGCTCAGCCCACGCGTTGTTTTCAGAATTTTGTCCAGTGTCTGTTCGAACCAGAAATCTGTAACGTTGCCGTTAATTAACCTTTTCTTACAAGGAATCACATTTCTTAGTTACTTTTAAATTAATTTGATTTGAATTGGCAATTCAAATCCCATTATTTATGGTCAGATGGTCAGTGATGAGCTGGCCGCCCCCCCTCCCCTCCTGATAGTCATGTTCAGAGTTTTTACAGTTCTATTGAATGTGGAAAATGAACTCATGAGGACGAAGTCAAAACACTGTTATTATACCCCCTGCAAACGAAGTTTACTGTCCGTGCGGCTCACTTCGGAAATTAGATAAAATAAATGTTTTATCATGTTTATCATTCAGAAATTTTATTAAAATTGATACCATTCATTAGATCTCACTTAGTCGTAAATTTTGGTATAAGTTATATGATGGTCAGTGCACGCAATTAAATTTTATAAACAAAACAAGTTTTAGATGGGTCATTTCCATTGCTAATTTTTCCCATGACGCACTCCGTAGGCTCATTGTAAACTCAGCCACGTCATGCTAAAATTTAACATTGAAAATGCCCCATCTAAAATTTATTTTATCTGTATAATATGATTGCATGAACCCACGACCATATAACATATACCAAATGTTACGACTAAGCGAGAATCACCCTGTCTGTCTGTCTGTCTGTCTGTCCGTCCGGTTAAGTTTCAAAAGTAGATTTCTTTTATACTATTAATGGTAGCCTTTCATATTTCATACACACATTCACCATAAAGAGTACTACATTTTGGTACCATGACTTTTGACCCTGTGACCTTCAGCCTATACAACATTTTATGTTAAGAATTTTTGAAAGCAGATTTCTTTTATACTGTTTAAGGTAGGACTTTCATCCAAACATGGCATCTTCTCGTAGATGACAGTGCAGGTCGTCCTTGAACTTGGTCTGGTGTGATCATGTGACGCTTGATCGACTTACTACGTCACAATCTTGGAAGTGTACATATGGATCACATAGATTTTGACACATGTAATCACTCGAGGATAGACAGCGTCGATTGATAAATGAATTTTGAATCTGTGTTGAAGCAGTAAATAGAATGGGCATTTAATGGGAAATTGTTCAAATGTCATGTGATAGGGTCTTGCGTTTATCGAAAAATGCAGTGCAGTTGGTTTGGTACCTTCATATAAGGGAAACGCAGTAGGATGTAAATATAAGAAAATGAAAATGCATACAGAGGGACACAGCGATTGGAAATCTATGGTTCCTGGGCAATTTTTCTGCGTCAAGGACGCAGATCGTAGATGCAAATTAATCCCTGAACTTTTACACTCTTATCAAGCTGATTTAATTTACTTTTCAATTTTTCTTTCAGTATACCTGGTGTAGCCTTGACATTTCTTTCTTATCCAAGCATGTGTACACTGCACTATCAGCATTATCAGAGGCCATCTATGACATCTTAACTGTATATCTGATGCTGAATGTGGAAAAGAATGTTGTACATATTCAAAAGATGTAGAGTACTGTAACCAAAAGTTGCCATGGACATGGATCAAGGATTGGTATGACTTAAAGTTAAACATGTATTATATTAACAGTTGTAATACATCATCATGTATGTACAGTAAGGGTGAAACGTTTACCAAATTTCATAAACATGTACACAGAAGGCTGTAAACGAAACGTAAATGTTTAAACGCTTCTTGTACTTCTATTGTGAAAAGTAATATCCATTAATGTTTATTTGCAGACGTGGTCATAAATTGACATCAAAACAACTTAGTTATGCTTGACTACATTAAATTCGTAACTTAAATTTAATACTAATATCAGTCTTCGTGAAAACTCACTAGCCCGACCGCCCTAGCTACCAAATATTTCCTCGGGCTACCAAAATTTGATGCTGAACTAGCCCGACTGGCTAGTGACTTTTAATGAAATGCAGTGTTCTGATTAAGGGCCGACGGCTGGCAATTTCTCGTCTTATACTTGGGGTAATATCGCCGCCTTCTTTCCATAAAAGTACACGTTGCGTCTCAACTTTTATCGCTGGTTAAGTATGAAATGTTTATGTTAATGAACATGTTTCAAATGAAATATAATAAGGTTTTCCTGTAAAATATGTTTATTAAAATATTGTCCTAAGATACAAGATAAATATTCCCGTAACAACGGTGCATTGATTTCAGCGCGGCGTGACGGGTTATTCTACGGTACTGAGTATAACATGTTCAATTAAAAATCTAACAATTTCAAAAATCGCGACTGAACACTGAGATCAGGGACGTATATAAAAAATATATATATATGCGTCCCTGCTGAGATGAAGAAATTCTTACGAAAATTTTATAGCTCTTGGCCAAGCGCCGCAAGCAACGGCCGGCCTTTTAGCGAGTATGATTCAAATAAGTTCTATTTTTTTTCTCTGTCCATTTTCTGCAGGCAAAAGGGTATTTGAAATTATATTTATACAAACAATATCATGCATTCATTGTAAAATTGAGTCTATTGATAATGACGTAGCTGACATTCGCCAGAGAAATGATCGGATGGTGGTTTAACTTCGTTCGATTTTATGTATACTCTATATTTGTGTGAATTTTTGCCTACTCAGCAGACCTAGCTGAAGAAACGATGGGTCTTTATAGCGTTTTTATTTTTTTTTCAACGGCTAGAGAAAATTTTGGGTGGCTAGTAGATTTTGGCACTCAACTAGCCCGGCTGGCTAGTGGTCAAAAAAGTTTTCATGAAGACTGTAATACGACATGCTGATGTTTCATATGGCAATAAAACTTTCAACGATTCAAAAATCAAACTGTTATTTTCAAACGAGTTTGAGCAATTCCCACAATTCAATCATAGAAGTAAGTAACAAAAACAATAACTCCATGGAAGGTTGGACATTAGGCCATCGAGGAAAGGGCGTTAATAAGCGGAGAAAGAGACAAAGAAATAGACGGCTGTGACGGAGAAAGAGATATCGGAGATATAAGCTCCTTCATATGTGTCAGGATAAGATTGATTTTCAGATAGATTTTCTTCCTGTTTTAAGCGTTTATTGAAAGTTTGTCCTCTGTGTTCGAATCAAGGGATGTATACATAACATGATAACTCCGACAGCACATACATGTACATCTACGTACGTTAAATAAAGAATCTATTGCCTCACTTCGCGACTTCAGGAAATCAATACAAGTATTGAGTTTTTAGAGTTATAACGATATTAAAGAAGATCTTTTGATTGTATGTACAGTAGTCCGTGTACATGTTTAGAAATTATGTAAATGTTTACAGCCAAAAAAACGAAACGGATCCGTGTGCACGTGTAAACGTTTCACCCTTAATGTACAGTATATTATTAAGAAGAGAATTTAATTTTACATTAGGCCAGACTTAAAAAAATTGTTAATTTGTTTGTTTCCCCTCCCCCTGTTCTGTTTTTCGCAGGTGACCCGGCAGGCAGGTACTGGTTTTTTTTTTTTTTTTTTGCTGATGTAATTTGAATCATAATTACACATTATTTGACACCTAGCTAAGAGACACGCATACCTGTGTGATATATACTAAGAGTCGGCAGCTGACAATTGACAATTGAGATTTCTTATGTAGGAATAAGAAAGCTATAGAGTTGATTTAGTCTATTTGGACAGAATGTTGCAACATTAAAATAAAAAAATGGACATGGCCGTGATTCAATATTTGCAAAAAAAAAGGACTTTTGGCTACAAAAAAAATCTGACTCAGTGGCATTTTTTTTTACCTGGTCAGGGCAAGGGGAAACAAACAAATTTTTAATTATGGCCTTATGTTTAAATTTTTTCATAGGCTTTTTAAAAATATACCGGTACCTTCAACATGTTCAATAGCTCTTGCAGCTCTCATTAATTATTGAAATAAATTGTCAAATACAGATAAAAGATGATTTCTGACTCAATGACTCATTAATATACATTTATATTAGTCTATTTTGATTAATATTGCATTTGGGTGAACTGCAGCAGCATTTACTTCAATTTTACAGAGCTCTCACACCCATTTTTGGGACTGGGGCCCGGGGCCTTTGAAATTGGGAAAAATAACAACATTTTCTCGGAAATGGGGAGAATATATTATACAATTATTGACTGGGAATGAGGGCAATATATGATTTGTTGGACCTGAAGATAAAATATTGCCCGAGGCCGAAGGCGAGGGCTATATTTTGTCTGAAGGTCCAACAAATCATATATTGCCCGAATTCCCAGCCAATAATTGTTTTGTTATACCTTACATCAATACTGCATCAAGGAACCGATTAGCCTGGCATGTTTACGTTCATTTTCCTCTGTAAGAGAAAGAGCGCGGAAAAATAGGTAGAGCTAATAGCGTCATCAATGACGTGACGTCACAAACGATGTACCGTTTATCGGTCAATATATTTTTTAATGTTGCCCTAGGGCCAATATTGATGTAAATATTGACCGCTTGGTCAAATATTCGAATTTATAGGCTATTTTTTCTATGGGGATTTTATATAGAGATACTGACAAGGGTATAACAAAATATAAGGTTGGATGTCTTTTCACTTGAAAATGAGAATTTTTAACTTATATTGTTAAATTTTCCATAAGATTTCAAATTGGGAAAAATGGTCAACAAACTGGAAAAAAAGATATTATTTTTCATTGGGAGTGGGGCGGAATATGGGCCGCAAATTAGGCTAATCGAGAGCCCACAATAATAAGCCGGCAATCTGGCACTTTTTGTAAACTCTGAAGACTTATTTGATAAATTTCAACATATTAAATCTTCATTTTCACTTTCAGGTCAATATTGTACTGTTACCATTGAAGAACTAGAAGGACTGCATGAAAAATTAGCATCCGATGATGTTAATGTAAGCTTCTTACTATACTGAGTTGAGACACTTCATTTATGTTGCCTGCAACATAAGAGCGACTTAAAGGGATCATTTGTCAGGCGTCTGCCTGTCCATCTGTCTGGTAGTCACACTTACATTTTTGGCTATAACTTACTTGATATACATCATACATCTTTCAAATTTGCAGGGATGGTAAAGCATGATGGGACTAAATTTTTACCCAAATCAGATCAGGGTCATTTTCAAGGAAAAGGTCACATATTTTTGGTCAAACAACAAATAACTATTTATAACAGACACAGACAGATAAGTTGTGGGAGAAAAACAATCAAACAACACCACGAGGGAGGGATGGCTAAATCTCAACCCTCATGTACAAAATTTTGCTTGTCTACGACTCGGCAAGCCTCGTTCTTGACTTGCAGAATTTTTGCACACTCGGGTTGAAATTTCACCATCACCATGGTATAATAGAGAGGTTGAGCAAACCGAACTTGTACATGTACGCATATGTCAAAAAGTTGTTTATGACGGTATCTTAAAGAAGAACCCTAAAAGTTGACCAAAAATTTTACTCTTGAGGTTTAATTTTTATGTTATATAAATCTGATTACTTTGAATAGATAAATCAATTCACCGTCAATGCTGAATGTCCCTTACCTTTAGAATCTAGATGCCAAGTTATTGACGAATAAGCAGTTGTAAACAAAATATGAACGTATATACGATATGCATGTAGCAGTACTCGTTGTGACATCTGCTCAACCGCATAACGTCAACGTGTAAACAGATAACGTGTTAATACACGCACAAGTTCTCGTACACGTACAAGTTGGGTTTGCTCAACCTCTCTTTAATTTTAATTCAATGGGGGATAAATTTGTGCCTTTTTGGAACTTCCACTTTCTTATAATTCATAAATTGTTGACATAAGCATCTTGTGACATCCCAACCTGCAATATTAGTTCTCTACAACTGTAGTTTGTAATTTTGTTGCGGCTTACTATATTATTTTTTTTTCATTCATTCGAGATGAGACAGAGGACAGAAGAAAAAGTAGAGGACAGAAGAAAGTGGTCTGAAACATCATGAACTGGGATTTCCGTCGAATGTCAATCTCTGCAGAATAACAAATTTTATCTGAAAGAGATGTCTTTGTGACTTTGTCTGTTTTTGGCAAGGATAAAATTTGTCCATCATTTCTACACACTTGTTTAAAAATATCTGGTTTTTTTTTCCAAAGAATACAAGTACATTTTATTTCTGTAGTGGTTTCAAAGAGACACGTCCATCTTTTTCTAAATTTCATTTCCATCTTAAAAAACATGAAACTTTAAACAAGGACAATGAAGAATGAAAGATGCCATTTTTAAATTTGAAAGCTCAAACATGAATATTTATGATTTCATGGAATCTTGTACATCTGATGTTGAATAAGCATGTCATCTGAATAAATATTACACAGTATGATAAGCATGTTTTAGGGTTTTTTATTATGACATAAAAAGTACATAGAAGAATATACATGTAGCCTTGATACTGATATAAAGGAATACGAAAAGTGCAGGATTCAAAACTTTGAAATTCACTGTATATACTAACACATAAAGAGTTTTTCATACAGTTACAGTATATGGAAACCAGTTTACAAGATATGGAAACCAAAAGGAAACATCCAGTTTCCAACTAATTTCCATCATGGAAACCAGCTCTTATACAGGCTTACAAGATGTTGAAACCAAAAGGAAACTTAAGGTTTCCAACCCGATTCCAAGTGGTTTCCATCGTGGAAACCAGCTCTTATACAGGTTTACAAGGTATGGAAACCAAAAGGAAACTTGAGGTTTCCAACCCGATTCCAAGTGGTTTCCATCGTGGAAACCGGGCGGTTAGCGCTTTCTAAATACATGGAAACCACTGGTTTCCATTTTGGAAACCTGGTAGAAACCACATGGAAACCCCGGGTTTCCATGTGGTTTCCACCAGGTTTCCAAGGTATGGAAACCCGTTTTTTTGTCCTGTGTTGAAAATATGTGATCATACATTGTATTTTTTTTGAAGGATTAGATCCAACCCAAACATATCACAATTGTTGAGATCATTTCATTGATGAAAGGGAAATTACGATATGTGTTTTATTTATTTATTTATTTTTATTTATCTATTTTTTTTTTTTTTTTTTTATTTATTTATTTTTTTTTTTTTGCTTCGTTTATACCAAAGGTTGTTCGTTCTTTTTGAGGAGTATCTACAGCGCAGTGGCATTATCAGAATAAAAAACAAGATATTCTTTTTACCCGCTTCTCTTGTTAATGACAATTTATAAAAGCCGCTCATCTTGCTCATCAGTGTCATCGGTTTGCTGTGTCATAAATTATGCATTTTGTAACTATATTGAAGCTAAGAATAAGATTTTCTTGATATTTTTCCTTTATTTACCATAGATCAAGTGATTGTAAAAAGTGCATTTCTAGAAATATCGCTGCTAGTCTGTCAATATTCCCATTTATCGTGGTGCACAAGAGCAGATAACTCCTATAAGGTTAATCGTTCTTCCAATAGTTAGAACTACAACGAACAATAGGAAATTCACTTTACGTTGACCATGCTGGATATGGAAGTGTTCCAACTCTATGCCTTCTTGAAGAAAATTTCACACAAATTTTCATGAACCGGTCACGTGTTTCGAATATAGAATTATCATCAGTGATGCTTCCAGCCAAAGTGCGTTTCAAGCTTGATCACGCAGCATTCCTCCTTATCTCCCTCATACACTATTCTAAAAAGGGATATTTTTACATCAGACATTTCGCTTTCACTTTCATTCACGCTGTAGACAGATAGGGACGTACAATTTTGTTGAAATTGCCCCCCCCCCCCCCACTCTCACCCTTTAAATACCAATGATTGAGCCATTCTACTTAAAATCACGAATACAAGAAAATTACACAGGCGTTGCTAAAAATTCATTTTTAATAATGTTGGTGAATGGTTACCATGTTGTTTGTTCTCATCATCTGGCATCAACATACTGTTTGAAATAATAACGATTAATGTAATATGGTGTATTTGCAGCTCATAAAGAGTAATGTACAATTCTGTATTTGCGGCTCATAATGTGTAAGGTTAATGTACAATGCTGCATAATGTTAACGGTTAATGTATGATGATGTATGTGCGGATCACAATGTTTAAGATTAATGTGAAATACTGCCTTTGCGGCTCATAATGTTTAAGGTTAATGTACGATGCTACATTTGAGGCTCATAATTTTTAGGGTTAATGTACAATGCTGCATTTGAGGCTCATAATGTTTAGGGTTAATGTATAATGCTGAATATGCGGCTCACAATGTTTAAGATTAATGTAAAATACTGCATTTGCGGCTCATAATGTTTACGATTAATGTATAATGCTGCATTTGCGGCTCGTAATGTTTAGGGTTAATGTATAATGTTGTATATGCGGCTCAGAATGTTTACGATTAATGTACAATGCTGCATTTGCGGCACATAATGTTAAAGGTTAATGAACAATGCTGCATTTGCAGCTCATGAGTGGTCACGTTTAGTGCTCAACAAACTTCATTAATAATTTTGAAATCATCGCGGCCATTACTTGCCAATACATGTGTAAACATGTACATGTACTATTCTTATCACTAACAAGAATATAGTGCGTCCTGTCAAGAGTACATGGTGTGCTTACTGGAACAGCTTTCTGTCTGCTAATAAGGTCAAGGTCACATCAACAATACTCAAGGTCGTTATGAAACAAAGACGTCCTCGCTACAAATAAATTAGTAATTTTTGTCTGAATCAGTGTTTGTCTCTATTGAGAATACAGGAATCACTTGTTCGTCTAGTTTTAAAAGTATATTGTGTCCACGATAAATGACAACATAGAAAACAGTGACTTACTAGTACTCAAAAAGCCATCAACAATTCTTTTAAAATGATAGTTATATATAAATATGTCTACTTACCACTGATTTTCAAAGAATCCATAAGAGTCAAAGTAAAGAACATGCTGTAAAAAAGCATCATGATTGTATAAGTAGAACACCACAGCTTTCTTTGTTTATCTTCGTGTCATCTTTTAAATATGAAAGATTATATCTGGAAAAGGGAAATAATTTTCTTTACAAAACTCAGATTCACTTTCTCCGGAATTTTGAGCTATTCTTGTATCTGTCTGAGCATCCGGTTTTTAGTTTATTATAAGCGCACAGTGTTAGGATTTAAATAGCTTCTCTCCTTCCTCGTATGACATCCCTACCACTGTGCATTTTCTATTCATTAGAATTTCTGAAGTAGCTCTTTCTTTATTTGAGTACAAAATTCACATTCAAGCTCTTAAATGAATAGCTTTAGTATCTGAATATCACTTGATATTTCTAAGAACATGTTCAAAGGCGGGAAAAGAGCGGTGCGCACGTAATCTGATAACCACATCATTTGTTACTTGCATGGAGATCCTCTCCCTTCTTGTGTAGCAGATGACCATCTTAAGTCGGAATTGATTGCCCATTGGTCTTGTTGGTTTATATGTAGTCTTTTGTGTTTAATGTTTATCATTCAAAATCAGTTAAGTTGCGCCAATACGCAAAAACTGTGTCACAAGACATTTTTGAAAGAAACATTGAACCATGGAAAGATTTTTTTGCTTTTACTTTTTACTTGCATTAGTTTCTATTCCTCCATATGCCTTATGGTTACCTTTGAACTCGATATATGTGGATTTTTCTATCATATAAGGGTAGTATTTGTCAAAAAATGCATGTCACAAACTGAGGCGTATGATAAAATGGGTTGTCAGTGACGCGAAAATGTATTAAATTCAAAATATTTAGCACATATTTTAATAAAAGTAATATCAGTATATTAAAAAATCGAGTTCAGTTCATACGATTTATAGTATTTTACTCTGAATTATACTAAACTCTATTGTCACAAGATTTACGGTGAATTACGTTACCATCTTTGGAGATCTAGGATGAGTTAAAATTAGAACTATATAATATCATAACAATACTTTTCTAACTTGTAATAGACCAAACTTTAATAGTTTTTCATTGAATGTTTTACATTCGTTACATTTTAGGGAAAAAATCCTTTCATTTCTTATTTTCTGAAAAATTCACTTATTTTGTGAATTACGTTACGCAGCTTTTACTGTGATAAGAATCGCAGAGTGCATTACTATGGTCATGTCGTAATCGGGTGCTTATGCCTTTATATAAAGACAATCACAATTTGATTAAAGCTCCCTTGCGTACGGAGAGGCAGATAATAAACACAGAAAAAAAACATGACGGTGAATTACGTTACGGTGAATTACGTTACGTAGTAGATACTAAATTCAGAGTAATATCCATTCCTGAGGTGTCTAGATGGGATTTATCGTAATTATTTTACTTTCAGACATGCTAGCTAGTGATAAAACTTAGTTTGTGGGCAGAAACACTATTTAAAATGTCAAATATATACAATTTACCATTTTTTAGCCAGTAGGCATTCTTTTTAATCACAATATTCTTCATTTTGCACGTTATTTGATAAAGTTTGTAGTTGAAACATTTGAATGTATCTCACACGTATGTGTATTGAGAAAATAGTCATCAGATAATGCTGAAGTTTCCAAAACAAGCGAGAATTCCTGCCATAACGTAATTCACGCTGCGTAACGTAATTCACTTTTGGGTATCTTGATTGCTTACACAGGACAGTGATTGCCCAGAGTAATACTGAATCACACAGATGTATACAAAAGATGATATGGAAGATAGAATCAGCTTTGAAATACGAAAGAAATACACTAATATAAAGTAGCAATATGTACAAAAACATTTTGCTTTTCTTGTCTGTAAGATGTTCTATTTGAAGTATGTTAAAACATGCCAGATGATTCAAGTTTGTGATATATTTTGATCTAGCATAGATTCAGATCCTGTTTGAAGGTCTACAGAGCAATTGATCGGCAAGGAATGTTAAGTTAACCATAATTATTTCATGGAAAATAAAACTTTAAAATAATTTTTGTGAATTACGTTACGGCACTTTTGGTTATGAAAACTCTGAAAATTGGAAGCTAAACATGATAATTTTGGGGTCTTCTGTTAAAGTTTTTATCATATCAATTCAAATCATCATTTAAAAAGAATTGGGATGGTGGTTTTCAAAATATGTCTGTGTAAAAACGAATTTGAGAAGCTAAATACATGTGAAATCTCTTAATCATAAAACACTGCATGACAATATTTGATGCCATTTGGCTGTAATATGCAATATTTTTTTATTTCTTCAAGTACGATTTACTGTTCTATGATCGTGTCCTCTTGATATAAAATGCTATCAGAGATAAAACAAGTGAAATCTTGCTTAAAAGGTGACGCTATTCCTCGATTCGTGAATTACGTTACGAGGTACTTTCAATGTCTGTCTTTATCTTATAGCCATTCCCTCCGAGTTATTGTAGATTTTGCAGTTTATATGTTTTTACTATCAACTAAAAGCAAAATCTGGAGAATCTGTTTTACTCTGCTATCCCTTAAAATCAAACTATCATAATTGAAAAACATCAATAACTTAAACTCCGTGATTAATTAGCACGAATAGGTTTGAGGTATTATAAATTAGCTGCTCTCCTTCATGAATATATGAAAATCTATACTAAATGTATTCGTTGACCAACATAATGACTACAGTTACTAATAAAGCAAACTATTGAACACTTACGGCGCTTTTCATTGTCAGAAAATTTTATTTTTAACGTATGCCCTCATATGTAACGTAATTCACATACAATTACACAGCAGTCTACATCTTATTAAATTTCTGGCTAAAATGCTGGTGAAAAATTTTTCTATAGCCTTTTCCAAAACACATATATACCAAGCTTCAAAATTGACATGGTTTTGAAATATTCCTGATCTTAAAGTTTGCGGCCGTTTTGAACTTGCAATTGGCGCAACTTAACTGATTTTGAATGATTATGTCGTATGTCTCTTTTTCATCTCTTGCTGTGCCCTGTGTCATCTCTGTGTTTTGGCATCGGGTGTTTGGGTGTTTTGCTGTTTGTACTGCAACCAGGTCTGGTTAGGGATCCCCTTCCTTCTCTTGTTCAAACTTAACGAGGCTGTGTACAATTAGAAAAAAATTGATGACGGTAAAATTTCAATTTCTTTTTCTTAAAATGATATTTGAAGTACAACAAATATATAACATTAATTTAATTAAAATCTCTTGCGCAGAAACATGAAAAATTTGAGAAAAATCATTTTTTGGCAGTAAAACCCCATAAGGTCTCATTGTAAGATGCCATTATCTTTGAGATGACCCCTACATAATACTGATCGGTCAAATTCTAGTTTCTTTCCCATAAAATGAATTTGATAATACTGCAATTATATGATCCGAATTTAGTCAAAATACCTTGGGTAGAAGTTCATCATCTTCTAATTAGACCCAGCCTCGTTAACACGTTGGAACAAAAACCACTTTGTTTGTATAGAAATATAATGGTGCTTATTAATTGACCGTCTTACTTTGGATCTTCATAGGTGTATAATAAAGGTTGGTCACGTCTTTGAAAAATTACAGGTATCAGACCAGAATAATACACCCATGCATACCCAAAGTTATATGCATATTTGTGCTAAATACAAGATACCAAATATGACATGTAAAATGAGCACATTGAATGGTCATCCATCGGAAAGTCAACAGTATCTTAACGTTTTAAATTCTCCGTATCTCATAATGAGCATGTGGTTTGTGTTTTTTTTTTATCTTTTATGATATTCAGTTAAACACTATCTGAATTACCAAATAAGTGTTTGGGGTTTTTTTTTATTCTATTTACTCGAACAAAATGTGAAATTCATGTGATTTATATTAGATTTCACGTGAAATTAACGTGAAATTCATGCCAATAAAATGTTAGAAAGATGTGAATAATATTTCACGTGAAACTTTTGCTAAGGAAAAAATAATGTGAATTTAACATATATGTACCTTATAATAAAGTTCATGTCACAAATTAACCTAAATTTTGCTAGAACATATGCTCATGTGAAATACATACCATTTTATTTCCATTGTCATTTTCAAGAAACGAAGATTCTGATTGGCTGAAAAATGTTGTTGATACATGTTCATCGATCAACACAATTTTTCACGGAAGCCTATTTATAACACTATTTTTAGAACCGGGGGTTACCTCAAACACGAATGAACTCGTTGCTGAAAATACAATTTGTTGATGTTTGCTTATCATTTCAAGGGTACCATTTCTTTTCTGCATACTCAAAAATTAACAGTGCATGTAGAATTTGCTCAAACTGGTCCTTATTATAATGATATAGAGAGAAGATCGTTCGTTGTTTGAATTATGGCGGCTGTCATAACTTGTTTGGTAGACGTATCACTGTGAAACCCTCGGACTTACGAAATATAGTGCGGTGATTGATTGTTTTTAGATCCAAAAAAATAGTCTCTTTTCCATAAATAGATGATAAATAAATCATGAGAAAAGAATCTTAATTGTTTCATGTTGATGCAGGTATCACCCGAAAAAATGGACAGAAAACTTTTGCATCAATGCGCTACGCGCATTGATGCAGTTGTCTGTCCCATTTTTCGGGTGATACCTGCATCAACAGAAAAAAATATAAGATTCATTTCTTAATTGAAAATAACATTTTAATACCCCGTGTGTACACCATAAGAAAACTTCTCAAATACGATACTTTTTCTATATGTATGTTTTCAAAACATTTTTATTAATAAATGATATATACAATGTACAAACAACACAAGAAGGGTGATAAAATAAATATGACTTGAACAAATCCTTACTGAAATATATTTATAAGTGTCACTTGAATATCATACAAACATTCCTAAAGAACACTAACATACAATTTATCAATTATTATGAAGCGGAATGTATGTCAAAATTATCACAATTTTGTCTAGGCAAAATTAAATTTTCCTAGGCAGAATTCGATTTTTGCCTTGGCAGAATTCGAATTTTGCCTTGGCAAAATTATTTTTTCCTAGGCAGAATTCGATTTTTGCTTAGGCAAAAATAATTTTGCATAAGCAAAAATATTTCTGCCTAGGTTAAATTCGAATTTTGCATGGGCAATATTAATTTTACCTGAACAAAATTAATTTAACCTAGGCAGAATTAGAACGGATGTATTTTTGCTAAGGCATATATAAACTCCATATTAACCAATCACCATGCATGTTACACAGTTGCAGTGATGCACTGCAGGGGTGATATTCTAAAAGATTCGCGTACCTATTTTAAACTATATCACCTTATAACCTATGCTTTTCCGACAAAAATTGTAGATCCTATAATGACTAGGCGCTCATGGCAGACCGGAGCACATAACCCCCTCCCATCCTTGATCGAAATTGACTACTATTTGATATCACGTCGACCATGGGGTCAAGACCGCCAGAAATTTGCCGAGAGTTATGTTTTCCCCGTTTTTACGTCTACTTTGGCAGTCCCCCATCCCCCTCCCCCCTTCAAAGGCTTGGTCTCACCCCCCCCCCCTCCTCTAGAAGGACCCAAAGGAATTTGTGTGATGTGTTTCCCGAAGGATGTTAAAGGGATCAGGACCCCAGGAATTTGCCTAGTGTGATGTTAAAAATTATCTCCGTTTTTACGTTTCATTTGGCTCCACCCCCCCCCCCCCAAAAAAAAACCGCCGATGGCTTGATCTTATCCCCACGGACCTAGAGAGAGAAGGAGGGGTTGAAGTGGTCAGGACCCCCAAGAATTTGCCAAGAGTTATATTTCCTCGTTTTACGTCTAATTTGGCTGCCTCCTCCCCATGGTCGACGACTTGGTCTCAACCCCCCCCCCCCCCCCCCCTCCAAGATAAAAAAAACAATATTATAGATCCATCCATGCGCGTGTTATTCTTATAAGATTATGAATTATTCAGAGAAAATGGATCTGGATATCAATGCTTACATTGCTGCACCGTACATACTGGGGGTGGGTGTGCATTGTATTAATTCGCTTTGCAAGAGGCATTCTCATTCGTAGATGAACACTTGCGAATTTTGCCTAAGCAAAAATAATTCTGCTTAGGCAAAATTCGATTTTTGCCTATTCAAAATTATTTTTTGCCTGGGCATAATTCAATTTTTGCCTAGGCAGAATTATTTTTGCCGAAGCAAAATTCTATTTCTGCCTAGGCAGAATTAATTTTGCCTGGGCAAAAATGGAATTTTGCTTTGGCAAAAATAATTTTGGTTACTAGGCAGAAATGTGATCATTTTGACACACATTCCGCGCCATGAATTAGTGAGAAATACAAATAGCACAAGAAGGGTGATGAAATAAATATGACTTGAACAAATCCTCACTGACATATATTAGTACTTACAAACAGTCCGAAAGAACACTTCCATCTCCAACATACAATGAAGCAATTAGTGACAAATACAAATAGCACAATAAGAATGATGTAGTTTGCATTATCCGACATCATCATTGTACGGCATGCGCAGTTTTGTAGGAATCTTGTCATTTTATAAGTCATTGGATCATGTGCCAGGTTCATCACAATCGGTTCTTTGGAACAGGATGTCTGTACACGTCTCACGTTCATGACGTTATGATAATCAATATCAACTTATTATTATAATACGGTATTCAATGGGTAATGGGCAGTATTGGGGTACCCATTTATACAATGCTCAGATCTAAACTCACTGCTTAGTTATAATGTAAAAATTAATTTCAAAAATTTGACCAATTTGGATATCGAAAAAAATTGTTTACTTTAAGAATGTGCCCTTACATTTTACATTGAACTCTGTGGGAAAATGTAATTTTTCTTAAATGTTTCAACAGAATGATTGAGCTTCAAATATCAATTAGTCAAAATTTTCTAAGAAATATGCTTCATCAAATTCCGCTGAAAAATCAATAATTTTTTTCTTTATTTTTCCTCAAGGGAAGATAACTCATAAGACCGACCCTTTTTAAAAGTTTTCTTATTTGACATCTACTAGGCTAGTACAAAAAATTGTTTTTAAATATCATATGACACAGAAAGATTTTTGATGATAAATACTCTTAATTTCAATGTTTTGGCATTATTTCCTTCATCAACCATTGAATACCTTAAAGCTTTTCGGTGGTGATTTGCGATGCGACATTTAAGCGCTTCCTTCTTGATCCCTATGACTGTAAAAACAAATTAGTGGATTAGGTGAATTACAATGTAAACTCTAACACAGTCTTGATGTCCTTTTAAGTGAAATCAGGCTTCACAGATTGGGTTTTTTTAAACTAACATTTATCTTAGATTCATAGACAAAAAACATGTAACTTACCCTAACCTCTGTATAAATCAACATGATTTAAACAATTTAAAAAGAGGATAAACAATGCACATGTGATGAATAATTTCTATAGTAATACACGCCTGTTATTATTTCAATGTTGCGCAAAACGCTGTCGGACTGTCTGCTGATAGTCTTTTAAAAATAGCTAAGTAAACAAATACGTGGAAATCTCTTAACATGTGATGACTCTTTATATCATAAACTCTAAGATACTTTACTTACCGATTCTAAAACGGAAAACATCACCATAAAATAGAGATGATGATAAAGGCAAAGAATGCTGCATTTATTGCAATATTTGTCAAAATCAAGTCATTTCCTACAAAAATAGATGAAAATAAAAATTATCCAACAGAGTCAAATCTGGGCAAAATTATGTGGAAAACTTTATTAGTTAAAGAGACTTTGGAAAAGGAAAAGGTCACAAAAAATTAACCAGAGCACTGAAAGAAGTTAATTATCTGCTCTAAAATGATGCTAATAAATTTGAACACGTTAAACATTAGAAGACTTTCACCCCGGAGGTTCCATGAAAAGGTTTTTGAAAAACACTTTCACCGCTCTACTTTCAGAAATCGTGAAGAAAATGTGGATGCTTTAGAGTGGCATCAAAGCTTGCATGTTAGCCACAACACAGATATATTTAATATATATTTAGCATTAATAAGCATTTATTATCAGAAACTTGTATGACTTGCGCGCTCCACTTTAATTTTGGTCAACATGGCTGCTCCCTTTATCTACAGTTTGGACACTTTTTATTATATTTATTTTTTATTCTTTACTTTTCTTATATGCAGGAAATCTGTTAATCTAAAACATGGCAAAATCCAAAACTTTATTTTTATCTTATATTAGCATTACTGTTATCCTTCTTCATTTTAGCTAATTCGAATATAAATGTTTAAATCTTTAAACGCTTTCTTATTTAAGATATTATTTTACGTAAAATAATACTGTACCATCTCCTTCCCTTTTCTTACTTTCCGATACTGTAACTGTGTTATCTGGGGAGAGATAAGACATACATCATTTTTTAATTTTACGATAAGAAATGGATGAAATGTTTTCTAAGTTTGCTACTATGATACATCACATATATAAATGTAAGGAGGAGGTCTCCAACAGCACTTAGTTCAGTTCCCATAGCAAATCAAAATAAAGCCTACGCCCACGCAGCAAGATACACCCGTTGGGATTTATATTTGCAACACCAATATAGCTAAGTCCAATAACTCCAAAACGACATATCGGAGGAACCTGAAAATAGAAAGGCATTTTCCTCTCCACAGTCTTCTCTTAGGTTAACATGTATGAGCACATAACCCGCCTCCCTTAATATAAATTTCTCAATTATGCGACAAAAAAATTTAAGAACCAGTTACATATGTACCAGAACATTTTTTTCTTTTTGAAGTATACCCACTTTCAGTACATTTCAAGGAGAAATAATTTTTTAAAGAATTTTTAAATATTCAAATATATTTTCACAGTATTTACAAAATCTTAGTCCCACAACTCCATAACGACAAATCGGATGAATCTGAAAATCGAAAGGTGGCTTCCTCTCCACAGTCTGATCACAATGTATAAATATCATAAATATCGGCTGACGCATATTCAAGTAATTGCGTTCGATACTCCTATATCATGTCCTTAGCTTAACATGTATGTGAATATAACCCCCCCCCCCTTCTCATTAAACATAATTTCTCGATTATGCAACAAAAATGACATTTAAAGAACCGTTACATATGTCAAAGAACATCCTTTCGTCTCGAAGTATACAAATTTCAAAACGTTTCTCCCAAAAGTAGATTTTGAAGAATTTTTACTATTTAAGGATTCCGACTTTTCCGTTGGAATCCTTTCTGTTCTTATTATTTATTCTTTATTCAAAGGTCTTTTAACACAGAGCAAAAAGGTTGGTACCAATAGAAAGAGCATACAAACATCTTCTTCAATTATTTCTTGTTGGTTAATAAGTTTACCAATGCCCCCGCTAGAGGTCATCAAAGGTCAAATCTGTCAACTCTTATAACTTCTAAACTAACTGAACGATTTGAACTGTTTTGTATTGTTTTTTGAAAAATTTGCAAACTTTTATACACTTATATGCTCGATAAAATATTTACGGTTTTCGCGCTATATCATGTTGAAAATGGAACTTTGAATTGGCACAGTGCCAATTTCTATAGTTTTTCAGATTTAGAAAGGAAACTTGGATGGTATGTTACTTATAGGTAGTCATTGAATGTTGACCTAGTTTCAAGGTCAAATATCCATTTTCAAAATCAAAACAAACTTTTGCCTATAAAACAGAGACTGTCTGACCTTTAAAGTTCAAATTTCATACATATGATCCTTGAGCCAAGCCCTTTCACCTTGTCCTTGACCCAGGTCAAATTCTCATTCTCAAGGTCACAACAAACTTTTGCCTATAAAACAAAGACTGTTTGACCTTAAGAGTTCAAACTTAACAGAAATATTCCCTGCATCAAGCCCTATTACCTTGACCTTGACCTTGGTTCACGGTCAAATGATTACTCTCAAGGTCAAACAAAATTACTCTTGTAGCTTGTAGAATTCACAGTTTTTGTACTATACTATTTATTCTTCACAAAAGTAGTCCTTCTTATTTGAGCTTCACATGAATATAAGAAAGATAACTCTTTTATTCTTGTTCCCTGTTTCCTCGTTTTTTCCTAAGTAGTCATATTCTATTGATAGGAATTTTCTCATTGCTACATCATTGTACAATTTCTGTTCTGACATAGTAATATTAAAGGATTTAAAGTTGATAGATTCTTGTTCTCTGTTTCCTTTTTTTTTATTTACTAGAAGCATTACATGCTATTGTCATGTTCTATTAATAGAAATGTTCTCATTGCAAAACCATTGTGCAATTCTGTTTTGAGATACTAATTCTAATGGATTAAAAATCTAAAGATCATGGAGTCTAAAGCTTTTGTTGAAACATGAAAGGTATATATTATCTTTTTCTTTTATTTTCTTGATAAATGAATAAGAGTCTGAAGTTAGACATAAACGCTTTTGACTAATTTGCTGAAGTGATTAAGGAACTAATACAACTTTTTTTTCATCTTCTTTATTCGGATTTTAACACTTCAGTTCCGAGTAAGTTTTAACCAAGGAGGAATCCGTCTGTTGCTTGCAACAGTAGCCATCTAGTTTAGTATATTTTCACAGTATTCAAAAAATCGTAGTCCCATAACTCTGTAAAGACAAGTCCGATGAACCTGAATATCGAAAGGCGGCTTCCTCTCCATAGTTTCATCACAATGTAGAAATATCATGAAAATCTGTAGACACATATTCAAGTTATTGCGTTCCATGCGTCTATACTTTTCCCATAGCGTTACCTGTATGTAAAATTTCGACCAACAAATAGATTTTTTAAGAATTTTTAACTATTTAAGTATATTTACATTGTATTTAAAATATCTAAGTCCCAAAACTCCGTAACGACAAATCGGATGAACCTGAAAATCGAAAGACGACTTCCTTTTTACAGTCTCAGTCTTATAGCAGACGGACAGACAGACGGACGGACAGACAGATACCATGATACGTCAAATGACGGGCGTATAAAAAACACAGAGTTGACATGCACAGCAGCAGACGAAAAAGGAACCTGGAACACCAAGAACAACACAGAAACTTCAACACAAAAAACGCATAAACCAACGAGACCAATTGTCAATCATCTTCAAGGAGAGATTTTTTAAAATATGTTAGATACGTATTCAATCGTAAATAGTTGTTACCCGAGTAAGATGACACTTAGCTATCAGTTTCAGTCCTTACGATGGAAATTGTTTGTGCATTTATGGTTGAAGTGTGCCCTTTGGTTTTGTCTGAAAATGATCATGGTCAAATTGAAATATATGTTCTCTCATATATTCATGCCTAAGTGATGCTCAACGTTGAAACAGTGGAAATCCAAATAATATGAAATTATAAAGAACAAAAGTCTAAACGTGACAAAAACTTACGCTAAAAAGCCTGCTTAGGACAGAGCTATATATTGAGGCTTTTTGTTGAGTTATTAACCATTTGAGACGGTGTCTGACGTAAATTCATTATGACGTCATGAAAATGGTATGATAAAGTCGATTTTATACCGTCATTTTTAGAACCTTTTCCATAGAATTTGATGACGTCACAACTTGTCTACGTCAAATACCGTCCCAAACGGGAAGTAACTCGAAAAATACAAAAAACCAAAAATCCAAAAAACAGATACTCAGAAAAATTACAACTGTATTTCAAGCCATGTGCCGAATATTAGGTATATTTATTTTCACAAGTTCTTTTAAGGTATTTGTTTATTTATTTCAAAATGGAAGTAAAGAAAAGCAGTGAAAATATTTTTTTTATTCTTGTGTTTTCAACTTGAAAGTCAAAATGTCCAATTTTAACATTCTGTTTTTTCCGTTCGTCAAAGTAGTTTCCGTAAAAGCCTTATTGCAGAATATGCTAAGCAAAATCATTTCCTACCTTCTTTTTTCATACAACAGAATCTGACTTTTAAGTACTTATATGTAAATCTACATGGATCTCCAAACACACTGTTACTAGCATTAACATTGCAGGAATGGTAACCTGTGCATCTTTGAATAAGATGAGATTATGAAATGGTTTAATTACATTTGTGGACATAATTACCAAAGAAGTACCTATCAGTAATCCAGTCTCAAAGTCGAGAAGGCAAGGCAAAATCATTAGCATTTTCATTAGAACGGTTGCGAACCTCGGAATGAATAACATTCCAAAGGGAGTCCAGGTGTTCGGGGAGAGTCAGCGTCTCCTGATTGCATGCAACATCGGTCGCAACAGCTCCATGAAAACTTGACGAATTCGGTGATTGTCTCGGTACATATTGATGTACATATCAGGTAAATATTTCTTGTTTAGTGATGATAACAGCCATTCAATTGCAATCCTGAATGCCAATGACATATATTCTTTTTAATTATGAGTGCATTTATTTTAATATTGAACCAATGAGACAAAATTCCTTTGGGTAGTTAGCAATAAAATTGATAAAGTAATTAGACAGATATAGATAGATTGAATTAGCAATAAAATTGATAAAGTGATTAGACAGATATAGATAGATTGAATAAAATTAGAAATATATTTCAATGTTGTAAATTAGGCATAAATGACAAACGAACAGACAAACATCTGCGATGGCTTTCCACACCCATTAACATATACATATTGTGGTCAGCGTGTCTCTTGTTCAAGGGACCCTGTTACTCTCTGACTTTGTAAATGTTTATACAAAAAAGATGGACGGACTGAATAAATCAGATGCCTCTGTAAACAATCAATGACAATGCTTTTCATCTCATCTTTCATTTTCAATTTTTTTTTCTTTTTTTGCAAACTACCGGGAAAAAATATAGAGCTCTCATTAATGTGGTAGTCACACTTTATCTCAATCATTTCCCAACCATCAATTGCATAATTGCAATATGAATAGACAACGATATAATGCATTCGTTGCCAAAGTTTGAATGAAATCGAACCAATCGTTTGGAGTGATTCGCAATTCAAAATTTTCTAATTCTGTCCCTCACTTAGTGCAGAAAATGGCAACTTTACCAATGGATATTCACAGATAATACATTTATTTTTAATTTAGTAATCTGTTTTCAGTTAAAGGAGAAGGTTCGGTTAAATGGAAATCCGCCCGATTTCTCAAGTACATCAGATTTCGATTATATCTAAAAATGTAATATTGAAGAAGTCAAATTTATGATTGTTTGAAATATCAAATAAACATTTTAATTTTAAAGTACTGAGGGAATACGGCTACAAAAATTCGAAAAAGGATGAAACATGTCAAGAAGTAAAGAGAATTTCGGCCTAAATCAATGAAAATAAGTAGGACGCGAAAACAAAAAATGATTTATACACTAAAAGATAGCTAATAGATGCAATTTATCTATCTTCATGTATCTATCTTAATAATTTGTTTTGTTTAGGGGCCGAATCTATAGTACATGTAATTTAAAGGATTTTTTTTTTTCGAAGCATACTGATTCCGAAGTTTTCCTTCATTTTCCGTTATTCAGAGCAATACCTTACGCATGTGACTTTACAACTACCTGAAATATCAATCTAGTACTCATTACAATTAGAGTTAAAGAAGAGCCTGACGATAATCTCAACAGCATTCACAACAGAGCATAAAATTGAGCATCGACGGACCCCTAGCAAGCTAGAGTTGGGACCAGGTGCCCGGGAGGAGTAAGCATCTCCTGTTAGACTACCATTTGAAGTGGTCATTATTTTTTTTCATTTCTAATTTCTCATTATAGGGGCTTATCGTATTGCTTGTCGTTATAATGGAGAACGAAATATAAAACTGCGCTTTAGCCTTATACATGTATTTATGAACCTTTACCGTTCTGAAACAATGTCGAAAGCAGATGGGGCCATACAATTTCTGTTATGAGGCCAGTGTCCGTTACAGACAGAGTAGCTCGTCCTGCCATAAAGCGCACTTTCGATCTCGATCAATTCGTTACTTTCACAACTCAACTGAAGTGTAGATCTCTCACATGCATGTTGTGTACTGCAAGACGAAGACTTCTTCCTTTTATGTAATTTGCTTCCTGAAACATAAGATTAATCAAACAATATTGCAGTAAATATTAAATTATGTTTTACATTTGATGAGCATTTTATGAGACATTTAATTCCTTTAGAAACAAATATTACCATATGAGCATATGAGCATTCCTGGAAATCTAAATAGTCTATAGTCGTTAAGCGTAATTCTTAAAATTGTTAGAAAATAGTATTATTTTAGCAAAATAAATTCAATGCATCATGAGCACATTTAAAAACCATGTATCATTAATGTTTCTCGTAAAGTTCCTGAGTGCATTCACCATAGTTGTGAAGTGAAATGAATGAAATAAATTCTTTTGTACCCAGGGTTACATAAATAAGTATGAATCTACAGGTTCCTATCACTTAAATTCATCGCAAATAAATGTAATACTCTGGGAAAGGATAAGAAAGAGAAAATAAAGAATAAAATAAGTTTGGCCGTACATGAAGAACACAAGAGAGCTACACACACTTTAGTTGATTATTCAGCAAAATCATCTCAGCTGTAAGACTGTTAAAGATTTGGAACAAAAGGACCTTGAAGACTTAATACTTTCGGCAAAACATAATTTCTGTGTTTAACCAAAGATATCTCAATTTTAAGCATGCTTTTTTTCAATTATTAGGATCAGTACGGGATGTACATACATGTATATTTTGCTTTGTAAGAATGTTCCTAGATTACCATCTTATGGTATCTACATTTCGCAGCTCATCCGGTATGCTAGAGCATGTACTGATGTTTTGGATTTTCATGATAGAAATTTACAAATAACAAAGAAACTTTTAGGTCAAGGTTTTCGCTTTCACAAACTTGTCAAGACATTCTGGAAATTTTACAAAAATTATTGTCAACTACTTTTGAAATTCGGACCCATACAAGCAACAGAGTATATTACTTTGGGTATTTCGCAACCTGCATTTTATGGTGACATGATCAACAAAATTAGAAGGATCAAAGGTAGACAGAATTACTATCGAAAATGCGTCAGAATCATCAAACGCCTCTTATACCGTGGATATGATCCTAATGTCACCAGACGGACACTAGGCTTGGTACTTGACCAATCTACAGTCTTGTACCAGCGCATCCTTAATACTTGCACGCTGACTGACTGTGACGACGGGACTCCATGACGGGCCCTGTCCAAACCTCTTTAGAGAAGACAGGGCCCCGACCACCTGTCCTCTCTGAATGTCAGTCGGACTCCTCGGGTGATAACATACATTAGCTCGCTACAGCCGGCAGAGCACAGGTCGTATCACGCATGCCCTCTTTTTATATCAATTTACATATTCATCTGTGTTGCTTGGGCCCCTGCGTCTTGCGGTCTTGTTTGTGTGATGTCATCTGACAGTGAGGAGGTTGTTTCACACCACAATTGTACGTTCTTCGAGACCTCTGGGTAATCGGAATAGTGGGAGGGTTGTGTGCACGTCATCCAGGATAACCACACCGTCTGCTATTTACTTGGCAGATGGCCGTCCTAAGTCGGCACCGGTTGCCCATTGGTCTCGTTGGTTTATGTGTAGTCTTTTATGTTTCTATGTTGTGAGTTGGTGTGTATGTGTGTATGTTTATGTGTAGTCATTTGTGTTTTATGTTTTTCTGTGATTTGACGTTCATTGTACTACTGCGTCTCTTTCTGTGCGTGTCATTTTTGTGTTTTACAGTGGGTGTTTTGGGAGGTTGCTGTTGATGCTGCAACTAGGTGTTGTTGGAGATCCCCTCCTTTCTTTGAGAAAAGTCTCCGGCAAGACTATGTTGCTACGACCTCAGCAGATTGAATCAAACTTCATATAAAACAACCAGTTGAACATATAACCCATTACCAATAATTATTGTACATTGAAAAACAAAGTAGAAATTTTGAAATTCTTGTGGCCTATACATAAACATGATAAAGGAGAATAACGAATGTACAATAATCGCTTACCTTGGACGGTCGTAGTCTACATTTATATACAAAGCAAAGAACTAGATCTTTATATACGAACTGTACCACCATTTATAGAAATGAAGAAAGAATCCTCTTCCTTTTCTTTACTAAAACATCCGGTTCGAGAAACAAATCCGAAAAATAGAATTGCACAGCACGAAAAGCCGAGTTTCCATGTTTTGGAAACCACGTGGAAACTGCATGGAAACCTGAGGTTGACAGTTTCCAAGTGGTTTCCAAGGCATGGAAACCTGGCTCAGGTTTCCACGTAGTTTCCACCGGGTTTCCATTTTGGAAACTTGGTTGAGTGGTTTCCATTAGGTTTCCATTTTGTAAACTACTAGTCAAAATTAAAGAAGCAATATTATTCATTTATTTTTACTTTGACTTTGGGGAAGTTGACGGATCCGGCCCATAATCGACATGCGGACGGCCTTCGATATCTCAGGAACTATGCAAATTCGGTACACTAGCTCCGTACGGCGACTTATTACATACATACCATAACGGCACGGTGGACTATTTTTATTTATTTATTTATTTATTTACAACACATTCGTTTGTTATACAAATACAATTGTGATTAATTGATTAATTAATTTATTTATTTATTAATGAATTTATTTATTTATTTATTTTTTTTATTATTTATCTACTTATTTATCTATCTATTTACGCATCTTTTTTTTTTTTTTTTTTTTGTTTCTTCTACTAAACCATAATATATCAACTATATATAACGTATATTAGAAAAAACTGTTTGTTCTAATTCATTTTTTTTCAGTATTTATAATATCGGTAATACATTTCTAGAAAGAAACTTTATAAAATTAATATGCAAAATGTTTTCATTCATAAATTCCATAGAGCATAAGCCATTTATTCTCTAAAGCCAGCGGAGTGGTTTAATTTCATGTATATACACAGACACCGGTTATGTAACGTTTGACCCCATGCAAATTGCATGTCAATTGGAATTCAGTTCTATAGTCGGGGGCGGTGCGACGCTGTGACAAGTACACAGTTGATGCATGCAATCGCGGCATGTTATTAACGTTTGACCCCATGCAAATTGCATGTCAATTGGAATTCAGTTCTAAAGTCGGGGGCGGTGCGACACTGTGACAAGTACACGGTTACTGCATGACGCAGCATGTTAGTTTATAACGCCACTAGGAAATATCTTGCATGGAGAGAGAGAGAGAGAGAGAGAGAGAGAGAGAGAGAGAGAGAGAATTTTCGTCATGTTTATAATTTTAATAAAATTCGAAAAATCAGCTTGAATGTACTTTACACAAATATACGTACTCAGTCATGCATCTATTAAAAAAATCTGAAGTTATTCGTACATGGCGTATGTACATATATATATACTGTACGTTTTAATTAACATAGTGTAATATAGTTTAATGAGTAAATAAAGCCTAGAAAAGGGTAGACTAGGCAGTGGTGGATCCAGTGCCCCTTAACTTGGGGTCAAGGGGTAAATTTTGTCGATTTTTAACGAAAATGTCTGATTTTGGAAAATTGTGGGTCAGTGCCGGGGGCGGACGCCCATCCGCCTCCCCCCCCCCTCGATTTTGCCACTGCTAGGATTGAAGCTCATACTGAAGCTCATACTGCCAGCAGCGAGAGAGAGACTCAGATATGCATAAAGTGAAAAAAGACAAGAAAAAGACTGAAAGGAAACATATTGGAAATATGGTTATTTCCTAGTATCTCATTCAAACTGAATATAACTAATAAAGTATAATTTAAAATCAATGTAAGTATGTTTGTCTGTTCTTTGTATTAATTGTGACCCGCTTATAGATCTGCATACTAGTATCTATACAAAAAAAAACTAACAATAATATAGATAAAACGATATATAACAACACATGATATCCTTTTTTTAAAATCGATTTTGAAAGAAATAAGGCACGGTCCATTTAATATTCGGGGGGGGGGGGGGGTTGTCAGAGCAAGATTATTTTTTCGCCTCGGACCGGAGCAAAATTATTTTTTTCTCGCAGAGTTGGAGCAAGAAAATTTTTTCGGACATATAGTGTGCAATATATTAAGATTAGAATGTGTTTTATCGGTAGAGCCGGGAATTTTTGGGGAATTTTAAGCGAAATTTTATAGTAATTCTTCAAATTCAGATTACTTGTAAGAACAAGATTATTTTTTTTTCTGACACACCATAAGCAAATTATTTTTTTTTTCATCAAAATTCAGAGCAAAATTATTTTTTTCGAAAAAAACCCAAGCCCCCCCCCCCCCCCCCCCCCTAGGATATCAAATGGACCTTGCCTAATACAATTTAAAAATCAATTAATGTACATTGATCAGCTTTAATTGTCATGGTACAACATAGGAGGATCCAGGATTTTGGAGGAACGAGAATTTTTTCCAAGATTTCTCGCATCCTCTATACCTGTATTTTTCAGTTAATTGCCCTTCTTTATTTACAAAGGTGTAATGCATTATAAGGGACATCATTTGAAATTGATAATAAATTATAATTATGTATTTGATAAAATCTGGCAAGCGTAAGTGAGCCCAGGAATATTTTGAAATGCTCACCGTTAAAAACTTAATAAGAATGAAAGATTTTCAATACAAATTATTTTTCAAATATTATGACAACAAAAGGGGAATCGGGTTAATCTTATGAAAATTAAAACATCTATATATATGAACTTTATCAAAACTCGAGGAGGGAGGGGTCGGACCCCCTCCCCCCGACCCTCTGGATCCGCGCTTGTACAAAACAAATAAAAAGTTTCCATACTTCTTTGAATGAAATATCAGAGAGCCAGACAGAGACAGTGGCGGATTCAGGGGGTGCAGAGGGGGCGTCCGCCCCCCCGGCACTGACCCAAAAATTTCCAAAAACAGGTATCTTTTGGCCCATTTTCAGTAAAAATCGGCAAAATTCGCCCCTTGACCCCCGGCAAAGGGGGCGCTGGATCCGCCACTGAGAGAGACCGACGACCGAAACCTTCCCAGACTGCTTGATGCCAGTGGTGCTTTTTAATTTTTTCCGAGGTCAAAAGAGATAAGACTTTGGAAAATTACACGTTTTCGACGAGTGAAAATAAAATAATGATATTTAAAACTCTTCCACGAACTTAACTAATGATTAACAGAAAAAAAATTAATCGTTCAGGATGATTTTGCGGGCTCAGAATTTCAAAATAAATTTTGACCAATCAGAAGCGAGCATTTATTTTTGAGCAGAGGAAACGCTGGAAGACGGCCTGTTCACCAAAATTCATAAACTAAAGAAAACACGCATTCGATTGCAATGGATAGGTAAGATAAGACGATCAATGGTGAAAATTAAGTATTATATACTATTTGCTTCTTTTTTACAGATGTATGTATGTCGATATTGCTGGCTCAGCCCACGCGTTGTTTTCAGTAGCATTGCCAAAGCATTTTGTGAAAATTGGCCCATGATATTTTTTTTGTATGAAATTGTAAGAGAAGTGTTTCCTGATGACAAAACAATCAAAATTTTGAGGAAAAACTGATTACTTATGCAGATATTCAGATGTATATAATGGAAAATCCCTGTTCTAAAAATAGCCGACTGTGCAAAATTCCTGTAAATTCCAACCTCAGTGCATATCTTGGAAAGTATAAAAGATAGAGATCTCAAATTTTCAATACAAGTAGTTTATATGGTCATGTCACTGTATAGCAAGTTTTACTGCATATTTTGATCTACATTCATTGATATTCAACATAATTCAGGTGGGATAGAGGGCGAATTTGCCATTTCTTAAGAAAGGAGGATAAAATTTTACATTGTTTTGATGATTATCATCAAGTATGAAATGCTTGATTGTTCTTGGTAATATGCAAGACTATTTTAAAATTTGAAAACAATGCTTAAGATCATATATATCTATCAATACTATCCTTGCTGGTGGTCTAAGAACAACTAAAGACTGTTTCTTTTGAAGACTTATTATTCAAATTCTAGTCAAATGAAATACACAAACATGTATTTGACAGTGTCTATCTTTTCATTTTTGGTAATTTATAAATTCAATCAAACAAATGACCATACCTTATGCAGAAATATCTTTTGCTGATGCAATACTTGATCTATACGTAGCTTCTCTCCAATGTTACATACACACAGTATATGGTATAGGAAATCTGAAATGTATATTTTATTGATATGAAGAGAACGTGACTGACAATTAATGACTATAGGATATTAAAATGTTAATGATGAGATGAGTCATAAGAATAATAAAAGAATATATCAAAAATATATATTCCTTACAGTATATTTTTATGAAAAATGTAATGTACATGTAACAGACTTATTTATGTGATAAATGAGCACCATGCATATGAACAATGATTAATGAACAACAAAACATGGTAACATGCTTAAATGATGATAAAAAATGGGAACATGGGGAAATGA
Organism: Pinctada imbricata; assembly: GCA_033119305.1. NCBI lineage: Eukaryota > Metazoa > Mollusca > Bivalvia > Pterioida > Pteriidae > Pinctada > Pinctada imbricata. Next base: position 38,420,440 of record VSWD01000003.1, read on the forward strand.
ACAAAATCATTATTCATTTTAAAATTGAAAACTTCATGCAAAACATATTGTACATTAGTATTGAAGCAGTGCTAATAACCTGAAATACAAACAAAATATATTAATATTTCATAAATTTCATGCATGCTGTGTAAATGAGTGTTGAACCAAAATTAAGAATGGTTTGAACCTGAAACTGTAAACATAAATATTATTTAAAGAGCTTGCATTTAACAAGAAGAATTAAGTTGTGGACAGGAATAATTCATTAATTGATTAGATATTAAAGTGTGCCAAAGAAAGCACAACACCTCCTGCAAGAAATAAAAAAGGAGTTATGAAAAAAATAAACCTGGTTATGAAGCAGTCTTTATTCTTCTTTCTTGCTGATGAAGTTCAAGATCAATTTTACATTATTTTGAACGGAATATAACTTGTAATTGCCAAATATTTTCTAGAAAAAATGAGAAATTCAAAGGTTAAATTGCTTCATAATCAAGTTAAAGGTAATTAATTCTCTTCAACGAGTAACTCGATTCTGAAACAAAAAGATGGTTCTTACCAAAATAAAACTTTCTTTGTCTGTTATGAATTCTCAAAAAGTCTATATATAAAGATACACCAAATCATTCACTAATAATAACACAATCAAATGATACAAATGTCAAGATGAGAATGATACCAACGAAATAATCAGTAAATTGATACAAAAAGCTATTTCCTGACAGCTTGAAAATTGGTTATATAAAAGCGATACATTTAAGATACTACTATTTTCAAATCCCCATTTTTGTAATCAAGCTGCAGATTATATGCATATATTGCAGAATCATTTTCATACTTTATGTTGTACCACTCAGGAAATCCAGGCACTACACTTATTACTTCCCCGCGGTACACGTCGTCCTTTGCAAAAGTATGTTCCACTTTTTTCCCTACAAGCAATGGTTGTCCTGTCTTTTCTTGCTCAGTTGTGAGTCCCTCTGCTGCTTTCTTAATCAACTTTTTCAAGTTCTCCTTAAGTTCGCTTGAAGTTAACTTCACATATTTCCCTGATTCAGATTTTACACTGAAATTGAACACTTTTTTGTCCTCATGACTTTGTTTTAGAACTGTTTTACGAAACTTAAGTTGAGCTTGTAGTGCTGAGCAGATTTCTTTCTCTCCTTGAAGGTGAGAAACTCCTTCATCCATCTGACCCTCAGTCTGCCATAATCCGTAAAAACAAATGTCATTGGTCAACTCTTCAGCTCGTTTCATCCTCTCTCGCTCCAATCTTTCCAATTCCTGCTTCTTCCTCTTCTGTTCCCTAAGTCTCATTGCGGCTATTGTTTGGATTCTGTCTTTAAAAGTTTTTCTAAGCTCCCTCCCTTCTTTAAGAGACTCATTCAGTAGCCTTTCTTTTTCTTCCTCTGGGAGACTTTCCAACCATTTTCCTGTTTTGTTGAAAGAGTACATAATGAATGATTCATTTGCAAGTAAGGATGCATTAGGGCGAAATGAGATGAGATGGTCCAGTTGGCCAAACACGAACTCAGGCATCTTATTATGGCTTTTCACTGATTTTGTTTCATCTAAAAGCTCTTCTGATGGGTCCCAAAATTTACCTCCAGGTAAATGTTCAGGTATCATGCGAAGAAACAGGCCTCGTATGGCTGTTGCAATATGTTGAAATAGTGGCAATGCAATCTCATCTAGCGAGTTGTGTCCCTCTAACAGTTTCTTTAGCACTTTGTCATCATCATCTATTTGTGTTTCAAATGGAGTATTTTCCCCTTGTATGAATTTAAGAGCACTTGTCACATCCTCTGAAACATCTTTGAAGAATTCTGAGAGAGTGTTATAATGTGCATTCATGCTCAGAATATGTCCAGGTGTTTCTATCAGCCTCCACAGGGGAGAAGTTTCAAATTTTGACAGAAGTGCTAGTACTTTAACACCAGCAAGGATTAAAGGTTCTTTAACATCAAGTGTCACTGCTCGCAGCAAGTCATTTGTTGTGCCATGTACAGAGTCCAAGAACTCGCTCACATCCTCATGATGATAGAATAATGCACTAGAACTCATGAATATCATATTAAAGCGGTTGTGTTTGAATCTTGTAATTCTGTTTTTTTCTTTCTTCTCCTTGAGGAATGTTGTCCAAGGCAGAAATACCCCGCTTTTCTCATCCTCTCCTCTTGCAAAACTCTTACTACAAGTTCTCAACAATCTAAGTGTACCACTTTCTGATTTGTGATACCTCTTAAGTTCAGGTTTTGTCCCTGAGCCAATGTCTTTTCCATCTAGAAAGTTCTTCTGAAACTTTTTTAACGTTTCTTCACAAACATCAGCAATAGCCACCAGCAGATGCAATCCGCAAAAGAAATTATGCATTTTCCCACATAATTCTCTTTCATCAGCACTCATCTCAGTGAACCCATCAATGACATCTGGTAAAATTTCTTCATGGTAGGTTTTGAGAAGATTGTTGAAATGTTTCTCCGTGCTAGCACGATCTGACATTGTGCACTTTATGTTATTCAGAATTTTCAATCCAGGTCCTTTATCACCCTTTCCTTCCAAATTCTTACAATGCTCAGATATATCATGAAGTATCTCTTTCATTGTATCCAATGTGCATGCACCGCTCTTGTTGAGCATTTCTCGCAGTCCTAGCATATATGAATTCTGTTCTTCATCACTTACAATGTAAGTTTGAAATGCATGGCCGTGTTTTTTTGGTTTCATCTGTGTATAACGTCAAGTTTTTTTTCTCCGATACAATTTTTCCTACTTGTTTATGTGCAACGCTAACTTTCCTGTCTGCAATGTTATCAACTGTTTGTCTGGAAGGAATTCTATTTAACGTATGTCCAAGTAGTTTTGATACTTCCTTCAAAACTGGTCCAACATTTTTCGAAGATACTTTTAAGTCTGTAAGGTTCATTACACATTCTACGACCAAATTGTTAAATGTGTTTGTTTCTTCATCATAAACTTTCACATCAGTCTTATCATTCAACAAATCACTTAAATATTCAACATTCACTTCTAGATCTGTGTTTGATTTCTTCAATTCTTTATTCTCACTTTCCAGCTGCATGTTTCTTTTTCTTAAAATTTCATTTCGGGATTCGTATGCAGTAATTGTTCTTTCAGACATCCTTGCTTTTTTTTCTGCACATTTCAATCCTTCGGCTATGTTTTTCCTTTTTTTCTTTTCAACATGAAGAGCTTCTTCCTTCTTTTTGATTGTTGTTGAAACTGTTTCTGATTCCTTCATCAATCCTCTGTGTTCCTTCTCTAATAATTTAGTTTTGGACTGCTCCTTCTTCAATTTCTCAATACTAAGATCTCTTCTATCTACCTTCCTTTTCAGTTGCTTTTTTTCTTCCTGTAGATGTTTTACTTTTTCCTTTTTTTTCCTCAAGCCTGTCCTCAATATCATGCTTATAGTCCTCTTCGACGTGTACTTGGGGAGATGCTAATGGTAAGGAAGCACATGTTACAGTACTAGTAGGCAGTGTAAAAACTGTAGACCTAAATTCATCCCTGTATTTACCCTTTTTGTTTTTTTCCAACTTAATCAGTCTGTACAGCTTATTTACACATGCTGATTTGTCCCCATTTAAATCAGAACATACTTTCAGTATAATATCAGCACATTTCTCGACACTTGTACATTTAGTCTTCGCAGTTTTTAAAATATCCAGAACATTACCATTTGTTAAAAACCTTACATTTGGGTAATTATCTGAAAAACAGTTTTCAACATCAAATAACTCCATGAGTCTGTCTTAATAACTTAAAAGTTAAAGTACAAATTTGAACTATGTGTTAATATTGGTCCTGTAACCACTGTCTGAGTACTTAAAGATCTTGATGCATCAACACATGTACCGGTATGTACCAGGGAATTGTCAACAATTAATGAACGAGTGTTCAAGGCAAAAGGTCCACTTATAATGGTTTGAGTCGCTTTGCTTTTTAAACCCTCCTTTGGAAACTTTACAGGTTTCCTGAACAGGCTTTGGCTTTCCTCAGGCTGAGAAAAGAACTGTGCCTGGTTACTGAGAAATGCACGCTGAAATAAGATATTAGTTTATGTCACATGGTATTGCTGCTGAAATAGAATTTGATATTATAGAATTTATATATGAATTTAAATGTGATTTTCTAAGGATACAAACTAGTATATTTCTTCAAACTAGTCACTGAATGAGTAGCTTTTTCAGCCTAACCTTATTAAAGAAGAAACTGAAAAAAAGGAGGCAATATGACACACTTATAGTCATTAGCATTTTACACTTTGTTACATTTATTTGTTACTGCATGTAGTCATACATAAATCTCTAAATCAACAGCTCTGATTCAGCCTAACTTTATGCAAATTTGAACCCTAGGCTAATATATCACTTTGAACTTGATGGTACTCTCTATGCTTATGGTTACCTTCAAAATAAATTTTATATAAATAAAGGCAATACAAGCGTAGCATCCCCTCGCAATTGCATGTTCAAAATGATTTTAAACTAAAGTCCACATTGACCTTGACCTTTGACCCTTGACATTGACAACTGATACATGTAGAGTTCATCTTCTCCTGAGGAAAATTTGTGGAAGATTTGATGTTTCTATGATCATTACTTTAATTGTCTTCTATGCTGTTCACAAGAATCTGGACACACCCACCCACACACATAGTGTAGCGATGCTTTAGAGACAGAATTGTGAGGGGATAATAAATTAATGCTTATGATGTAAATGAGCAATTTAATGATATCAGTATGTATATTACATGTATGAACCCAGATAAACTCATGCATGCATGTGCTTTCTCTGTTTTTGTGCAAATTTCTGCACACTTAATTACTATGAGCATCATTTTGCAGACAGAAAAAAGTGGAGATGCCTCAATATCTTATTTAAAAAATTGTACATATATAATTTGCTTACTCGCTTTCTTGAGGCTCGAACAGCAGGAGGGGTGTCACCTTCAAGTTCACTCTCTGATGCACTTTCACTGTCACTGGTAAACAATATTTGGGAGTCTTCAAATGGTTGTTGAGTCTAAACATGTAATAAATAAAATGATGTTGACTAATTCTTAAAGAACAGGTTTGTTATGTTGTCCCATGCTTGACCCTTATAATAAGACCTTAACAGTGACCTTGACCCTATTTTGGTATTAAGTTTTGTCGATTTTTCACTGGAAATAGACCAACATATAGGGTTTTTGTGCAATAAGAAAAATATACTGCAGTAATTGTCCTTCAAATTTTAGAGACCAATGCTGCTAGCGATACAAAATTATATCCAATTTAATATCAGCTGTGTACAGAATGTTGTTCTATCATCATGGTTTGTGATTACTGTATATTGCTGTCTTCAGAATGAAATTGTATTACATGTATTAAATAACTCAGTATACTATAAAAGAAAAGGTAGTTTTTTTCCAAGCAAACATAATACATGTAGTATTGACATTTTTGCTTAGCTTGGACTTAGAAGTTAGATTGCATGACAATGATATGATACGGTGTGTGCTGGGGGGGGGGGGGGGGGGGCGCTTCAACTGTAATTACAAGTTATCACACCTGGGAATCTTGGCTAAAAATTTCTTCAGACTGTGTTTGCTGATCTCCCTTTTCTGCCTCTTTCTCTAACTCCATAACCTCGCCTTTCTATTCGCCGTTTCAGTAGTCTACATTACGAAAGGAAAATAAGAGTTATCGTTCCTGAGAAAATACCCCCCCCCCCTCTATAATCCAAGCGTTTACCATACTGTTGTCCCGGTTTTTACTTGAAAGTTTGATAAGGTTTTTCTTTAATATAAAAATTATTAATCAAAAATAAGAATTAGAAGGGTTAAATCGATTTCCATTGTGTTTTTTTTTAACTCTCAATAATTCACCTAAAAATATCTCGGTCTTTTTCCCTCGCTTTTCGGAAAGTCAAGGTCACTTTATCTTATCTAATACTTTCACTTTCTAAACTTAGAAACCATTTGTAATGTTTCGGTGTTTATCCAGAGAAATTGACGGTAAAGAATGACACGTTTTTTGAGGTCGGGGAAATCCATAATACAGAAATACGACACGCAGCGCCACCTGGCGAGCTTTGGCAACGCTATTTTCAGAATTTTGTCCAGTGTCTGTTCGAACCAGAAATCTGTAACGTTGCCGTTAATTAACCTTTTCTTACAAGGAATCACATTTCTTAGTTACTTTTAAATTAATTTGATTTGAATTGGCAATTCAAATCCCATTATTTATGGTCAGATGGTCAGTGATGAGCTGGCCGCCCCCCCCCCCTCCTGATAGTCATGTTCAGAGTTTTTACAGTTCTATTGAATGTGGAAAATGAACTCATGAGGACGAAGTCAAAACACTGTTATTATACCCCCTGCAAACGAAGTTTACTGTCCGTGCGGCTCACTTCGGAAATTAGATAAAATAAATGTTTTATCATGTTTATCACCCGTACGAAATATTCCGCCTGGTTAAGACATGGAAACCAGGCGTATAATGTAGAAAAGACCAGGCGGACAGCCCATTAGTGGTAATATTGTGAACCAGGCGTCAAAGACACGGAAATCTCACGGAATCCAGGCGTAAAATGGAACGTAATATTTAAATGAGTTCGCCTGGAATTTTAGAACCAGGCGGAAAATTTGCATAACCAGGCGGTATATAGCAGCACGTAGCATGTAAAAACCAGGCGAACAATAAATTCAGACACGTAAATTCTAAAAACCAGGTGTAACATCAACCAGGCGGCTTTGCTGACCAGGCAATAATATGCATACATTAGCTAGTAGTTTGTAGGTCTATACATGGACATACAGAAAGCATGATTACTTCATCACATCAGGGAGCCTTCATTGTTCAAGTATCAATGTTCATGCAATGAAACAGAAGGCCATAATTGAAATAAATAAGTTTATTCTGTTAGATCTTATATTTTATCATATCTGTTCCCAGTAGGCTGAAAAGAATGTTTTCATATTAATCGAGCAGAAATTCTTTCATCTTGATAAAATGTCCTGTTTTTCTGTGAAGGCCCACAATAATTTTCTTTGAATTGTATGTATCACATGCAGTTACCAAACTTTAGAGTTCTGTTCTGGTATCCATCTAAGAATTTGGATCATGTATCATCATATCTTCATTTCCTTCCTGTACGTATCGTAAAATATGCATGTATCTGTTCTGCATTTCACTGTCTCTTCTGGGAGAGTCTTCCTTTATCTTCATATCTTATGATAAACTTGTCTTTCACAATCTCTGGACATGAATCTGTAAATACAATGTAACATACATGCAGTGCATCACTTTACATATTAAGAATACAAAATATTTCACTGATCATGTCATGAAGTGGCTTAAAATTTTACTTCTTATAGATATATATATATATACATGTATATATATATATATATATATATATATATATCATGTATATAGGGACAAGACTGTAAATTACATGTATTTAATCTTGCAAACAAGGAGTATTAATTGTCAGTATATTTAGAGTATAGACATATGTATTACCACTTTGAAAGAAACTTGACTGAGTGTCACAGGGTCTAGATTTCACTGCCCACCTTCCCTCCTCTGTAAGACTAAGTAATGAAAAAACTTCAATACACCATTGATGATCTTTTCTATAATACTGTATTTTGTGTAGCAAATATATACCTCCAGCTCCTGAGACTTTCTCAGGTCCATTTTTGCATTTTGGATGTGCTTTGACCAAATGACACTTGCCATCTCCTTAGATAATTATGCCATTAAACAATTGTAGGAAATTATGCTTTTGGTGCAAAAGTTTGGAGACGTCAGGAATCTATGACCATTTATGGCTTCTTTCCTGAAATAAATCAAATACAGAACAATTACAATTGTACTTCATAATCAAATTATGTTAATCTTATATATATATGGTACTCACAAACATGTACTGCAAGCCCCCCTCAATACCACCATCATCACTTTTTGTAATTTTTGGAATTTAATGCATAATTTTTATCAGCATGATCAAGTGCTTGCAAACAATTATTGCTTTTATTAATATCATTATATGTGTACAGGACATTAGCACAGATCTACAGCCTAGCTGAAGGGATATCAGGGCCCCATCCTCTGAACTTTGACAAAAATATTTTTTCCTGATTCAACCACTGCATAATCAATTATTTTCCTCAATTCAGTGAATACTAGGTTCAAAACCCCTCCTCCTGGATAGATTGGATCCCTGAAAAATTATAAATCCAACTATATGTATATGTATATAAAATCATACTCTAGCCCCCCCCCCCCCCACTATACTCCCATTTTTTTGGTCTCATACTGAAACCCATCCAGGGGGGGGGTTACAGGACCCCCTCGAATTTTACTAGAAATGCTGATTTTCCATGAAAGTTTTAATGGTTATACAACCCCATCCCCATGATGACAACTTGGACACCCTCTCCCAGGAATACTAGATTCGCCCATGTAGCATCTACCGTTAAACGGACCCCCCCCCTAAAAAAAAGCAATACTAGATTCGCCCATGTTGCATCTACCGTCAAACTTCCGGTGAACTCAACCTGCACAATGGCAATGCGTTCAAACGAGGCTTGCGCGCCGAAATCAAATTTTAACATGTTAAATTGAGCAGTTACGACGTACATCGTCAAAATATCTGAACTTGAAGGGCGAAAGATTGATAGAAAAAATCGTGAAAACACTTATTAGTTTGAACTTCAATCATTGTTACAAACTATGATTACATTAAATGTAGCATAAAATAAAATCAAATGATTTTTCTGAAATTTGTGCAGATGTTGGTAACCATACTTACGTAAAGAGTAAACGTTTTGCAGGTTTTCGTTTTTAATCCATGTTTGTCCTTCTCTGATTTATTCTAAACACAAGATGTATGAGGATAAACTCCATGTGTTAAGTTCCATATCACAAAATTCAAAATTTTCTCTTCCATCGAGCGTGGCTGCGAGGTCAATATTTAAACTGGAGAGCTAGGAGTGCGCGTTACGTGTTTTACGACCAGCTGGTCAGAATTAGATGTACAGCAGAAGGGGAACATTCAGGGGTCCGATTGATTTATACAGCAAATTATGCTCCTTTGACCTTTCTTTTCCGCAATATATTCCAATTTATTCAGACCAACAAAAATTAAAAGATACGCATGCATATTTTATATGTTTATCTGCTTTGTTTGTCTGCTTTTTGTAAGGTCTGGCGGGCGGCGAAGATAAATGATTATCAAAGCACTTCCCCCTGTAACCCCACTCCTGTCTCAAGAATAAATCCAAGCGTCAAATTTCAAGATTGCCGAGCAGAGCCTGGTACTTGTAATCTATTTATATAAATAAATTCCCTATGATCAGAAAATGACGTGATAACTTTCCACTTGCGAAGGACTGTGGAATAACCCCCCCCCCCCCTGCTTTCCAGTGATCATAAACAGCGAAGGTAAGGTACCTGGAGTTACCGGCAACGACTAAGTAATTGGGAGGGGGGGGGGGCTGAACTTAATTCTGGGGGATTTCCAGTCTATGATTTGAATATTAGTTTTTAGGCAAAATCGAGTGGGTCCTTGTACATTCCTTACAACCCCCCCCCCCCGAACCCTGACACGATATAAATACCATGCATACGTCGTTAAATAGCAGATTTACTGTTGAATATTGATATTTTTAATCATAAAAACATCGCAAACCAATGATTCTGTCCAAGATAAACTGGAAGGAGGGGCAGGGTGTCATTCCATTGAAAGGCTCGATCCGTACTTTGACCGTTATAGAGGTTTTACTGGACAGTCAATCCCCCCCCCCACACACACACCTCCCCGAACTTTTGGCTTTTCCTCCAGACTCTAACTTTTTTTTGTGTTCTAAATATTTTTGACTGACATCCATTTTTTTTCAACAAATTTAAGCTACAAACACTGTTTCCAGCCGAAGAATTTATTAAAATTTTTCTAAGTCCAGAAAATCCGTGTCCACAAATATTTTTTTCTAAGTCCAAATTTACGTCTCTTGATTATTTCTAAGTTCAGATTTCCGCCTGATCTATAGATTGTCCGCCTGGTTTAAGTAAAATACGTCTCTGTAAAGGAGACGGAATCCTTCAAATTTTCCGTGTCCTGCTCTTGTACGCCTGGTAAGAGGCACGTAAACACCCAAACCAGCCGGAATCCAGTTGGTTTACGTGTCTTAACCAGCTGGATTCCGTCTCTTCATTTCGTACGGGCATTCAGAAATTTTATTAAAATTGATACCATTCATTAGATCTCACTTAGTCGTAAATTTTGGTATAAGTTATATGATGGTCAGTGCACGCAATTAAATTTTATAAAAAAAACAAGTTTTAGATGGGCCATTTCCATTGCTAATTTTTCCCATGACGCACTCCATAGGCTCATTGTAAACTCAGCCACGTCATGCTAAAATTTAACATTGAAAATACCCCATCTAAAATTTATTTTATCTGTATAATATGATTGCATGAACCCACGACCATATAACATATACCAAATGTTACGACTAAGCGAGAATCACCCTGTCTGTCTGTCTGTCTGTCTGTCTGTCTGTCTGTCTGTCCGTCCGGTTAAGTTTCAAAAGTAGATTTCTTTTATACTATTAATGGTAGCCTTTCATATTTCATACACACATTCACCATAAAGAGTACTACATTTTGGTACCATGACTTTTGACCCTGTGACCTTCAGCCTATACAACATTTTATGTTAAGAAGTTTTGAAAGCAGATTTCTTTTATACTGTTAAAGGTAGGACTTTCATCCAAACATGGCATCTTCTCGTAGATGACAGTGCAGGTCGTCCTTGAACTTGGTCTGGTGTGATCATGTGACGCTTGATCGACTTACTACGTCACAATCTTGGAAGTGTACATATGGATCACATAGATTTTGACACATGTAATCACTCGAGGATAGACAGCGTCGATTGATAAATGAATTTTGAATCTGTGTTGAAGCAGTAAATAGAATGGGCATTTAATGGGAAATTGTTCAAATGTCATGTGATAGGGTCTTGCGTTTATCGAAAAATGCAGTGCAGTTGGTTTGGTACCTTCATATAAGGGAAACGCAGTAGGATGTAAATATAAGAAAATGAAAATGCATACAGAGGGACACAGCGATTGGAAATCTATGGTTCCTGGGCAATTTTTCTGCGTCAAGGACGCAGATCGTAGATGCAAATTAATCCCTGAACTTTTACACTCTTATCAAGCTGATTTAATTTACTTTTCAATTTTTCTTTCAGTATACCTGGTGTAGCCTTGACATTTCTTTCTTATCCAAGCATGTGTACACTGCACTATCAGCATTATCAGAGGCCATCTATGACATCTTAACTGTATATCTGATGCTGAATGTGGAAAAGAATGTTGTACATATTCAAAAGATGTAGAGTACTGTAACCAAAAGTTGCCATGGACATGGATCAAGGATTGGTATGACTTAAAGTTAAACATGTATTATATTAACAGTTGTAATACATCATCATGTATGTACAGTAAGGGTGAAACGTTTACCAAATTTCATAAACATGTACACAGAAGGCTGTAAACGAAACGTAAATGTTTAAACGCTTCTTGTACTTCTATTGTGAAAAGTAATATCCATTAATGTTTATTTGCAGACGTGGTCATAAATTGACATCAAAACAACTTAGTTATGCTTGACTACATTAAATTCGTAACTTAAATTTAATACTAATATCAGTCTTCGTGAAAACTCACTAGCCCGACCGCCCTAGCTACCAAATATTTCCTCGGGCTACCAAAATTTGATGCTGAACTAGCCCGACTGGCTAGTGACTTTTAATGAAATGCAGTGTTCTGATTAAGGGCCGACGGCTGGCAATTTCTCGTCTTATACTTGGGGTAATATCGCCGCCTTCTTTCCATAAAAGTACACGTTGCGTCTCAACTTTTATCGCTGGTTAAGTATGAAATGTTTATGTTAATGAACATGTTTCAAATGAAATATAATAAGGTTTTCCTGTAAAATATGTTTATTAAAATATTGTCCTAAGATACAAGATAAATATTCCCGTAACAACGGTGCATTGATTTCAGCGCGGCGTGACGGGTTATTCTACGGTACTGAGTATAACATGTTCAATTAAATATCTAACAATTTCAAAAATCGCGACTGAACACTGAGATCAGGGACGTATATAAAAAATATATATATATGCGTCCCTGCTGAGATGAAGAAATTCTTACGAAAATTTTATAGCTCTTGGCCAAGCGCCGCAAGCAACGGCCGGCCTTTCAGCGAGTATGATTCAAATAAGTTCTATTTTTTTTCTCTGTCCATTTTCTGCAGGCAAAAGGGTATTTGAAATTATATTTATACAAACAATATCATGCATTCATTGTAAAATTGAGTCTATTGATAATGACGTAGCTGACATTCGCCAGAGAAATGATCGGATGGTACCGGTTTAACTTCGTTCGATTTTATGTATACTCTATATTTGTGTGAATTTTTGCCTACTCAGCAGACCTAGCTGAAGAAACGATGGGTCTTTATAGCGTTTTTATTTTTTTTTCAACGGCTAGAGAAAATTTTGGGTGGCTAGTAGATTTTGGCACTCAACTAGCCCGGCTGGCTAGTGGTCAAAAAAGTTTTCATGAAGACTGTAATACGACATGCTGATGTTTCATATGGCAATAAAACTTTCAACGATTCAAAAATCAAACTGTTATTTTCAAACGAGTTTGAGCAATTCCCACAATTCAATCATAGAAGTAAGTTACAAAAACAATAACTCCATGGAAGGTTGGACATTAGGCCATCGAGGAAAGGGCGTTAATAAGCGGAGAAAGAGACAAAGAAATAGACGGATGTGACGGAGAAAGAGATATCGGAGATATAAGCTCCTTCATATGTGTCAGGATAAGATTGATTTTCAGATAGATTTTCTTCCTGTTTTAAGCGTTTATTGAAAGTTTGTCCTCTGTGTTCGAATCAAGGGATGTATACATAACATGATAACTCCGACAGCACATACATCTACGTACGTTAAATAAAGAATCTATTGCCTCACTTCGGGACTTCAGGAAATCAATACAAGTATTGAGTTTTTAGAGTTATAACGATATTAAAGAAGATCTTTTGATTGTATGTACAGTAGTCCGTGTACATGTTTAGAAATTATGTAAATGTTTACAGCCAAAAAAACGAAACGGATCCGTGTACACGTGTAAACGTTTCACCCTTAATGTACAGTATATTATTAAGAAGAGAATTTAATTTTAAATTAGGCCAGACTTAAAAAAATTGTTAATTTGTTTGTTTCCCCTCCCCCTGTTCTGTTTTTCGCAGGTGACCCGGCAGGCAGGTACTGGTTTTTTTTTTTTTTTGCTGATGTAATTTGAATCATAATTACACATTATTTGACACCTAGCTAAGAGACACGCATACCTGTGTGATATATACTAAGAGTCGGCAGCTGACAATTGACAATTGAGATTTCTTATGTAGGAATAAGAAAGCTATAGAGTTGATTTACAGTCTATTTGGACAGAATGTTGCAACATTAAAATAAAAAAATGGACATGGCCGTGATTCAATATTTGCAAAAAAAAAAGGACTTTTGGCTACAAAAAAAATCTGACTCAGTGGCATTTTTTTTTACCTGGTCAGGGCAAGGGGAAACAAACAAATTTTTAATTATGGCCTTATGTTTAAATTTTTTCATAGGCTTTTTAAAAATATACCGGTACCTTCAACATGTTCAATAGCTCTTGCAGCTCTCATTAATTATTGAAATAAATTGTCAAATACAGATAAAAGATGATTTCTGACTCAATGACTCATTAATATACATTTATATTAGTCTATTTTGATTAATATTGCATTTGGGTGAACTGCAGCAGCATTTACTTCAATTTTACAGAGCTCTCACACCCATTTTTTGGGACTGGGGCCCGGGGCCTTTGAAATTGGGAAAAATAACAACATTTTCTCGGAAATGGGGAAAATATATTATACAATTATTGACTGGGAATGAGGGCAATATATGATTTGTTGGACCTGAAGATAAAATATTGCCCGAGGCCGAAGGCGAGGGCTATATTTTGTCTGAAGGTCCAACAAATCATATATTGCCCGAATTCCCAGCCAATAATTGTTTTGTTATACCTTACATCAATACTGCATCAAGGAACCGATTAGCCTGGCATGTTTACGTTCATTTTCCTCTGTAAGAGAAAGAGCGCAGAAAAATAGGTAGAGCTTATAGCGTCATCAATGACGTGACGTCACAAACGATGTACCGTTTATCGGTCAATATATTTTTTAATGTTGCCCTAGGGCCAATATTGATGTAAATATTGACCACTTGGTCAAATATTCGAATTTATAGGCTATTTTTTCTATGGGGATTTTATATAGAGATACTGACAAGGGTATAACAAAATATAAGGTTGGATGTCTTTTCACTTGAAAATGAGAATTTTTAACTTATATTGTTAAATTTTCCATAAGATTTCAAATTGGGAAAAATGGTCAACAAACTGGAAAAAAAGATATTATTTTTCATTGGGAGTGGGGCGGAATATGGGCCGCAAATTAGGCTAATCGAGAGCCCACAATAATAAGCCGGCAATCTGGCACTTTTTGTAAACTCTGAAGACTTATTTGATAAATTTCAACATATTAAATCTTCATTTTCACTTTCAGGTCAATATTGTACTGTTACCATTGAAGAACTAGAAGGACTGCATGAAAAATTAGCATCCGATGATGTCAATGTAAGCTTCTTACTATACTGAGTTGAGACACTTCATTTATGTTGCCTGCAACATAAGAGCGACTTAAAGGGATCATTTGTCAGGCGTCTGCCTGTCCATCTGTCTGGTAGTCACACTTACATTTTTGGCTATAACTTACTTGATATACATCATACATCTTTCAAATTTGCAGGGATGGTAAAGCATGATGGGACTAAATTTTTACCCAAATCAGATCAGGGTCATTTTCAAGGAAAAGGTCACACATTTTTGGTCAAACAACAAATAACTATTTATAACAGACACAGACAGATAAGTTGTGGGAGAAAAACAATCAAACAACACCACGAGGGAGGGATGGCTAAATCTCAACCCTCATGTACAAAATTTTGCTTGTCTACGACTCGGCAAGCCTCGTTCTTGACTTGCAGAATTTTTGCACACTCGGGTTGAAATTTCACCATCACCATGGTATAATAGAGAGGTTGAGCAAACCGAACTTGTACATGTACGCATATGTCAAAAAGTTGTTTATGACGGTATCTTAAAGAAGAACCCTAAAAGTTGACCAAAAATTTTACTCTTGAGGTTTAATTTTTATGTTATATAAATCTGATTACTTTGAATAGATAAATCAATTCACCGTCAATGCTGAATGTCCCTTACCTTTAGAATCTAGATGCCAAGTTATTGACGAATAAGCAGTTGTAAACAAAATATGAACGTATATACGATATGCATGTAGCAGTACTCGTTGTGACATCTGCTCAACCGCATAACGTCAACGTGTAAACAGATAACGTGTTAATACACGCACAAGTTCTCGTACACGTACAAGTTGGGTTTGCTCAACCTCTCTTTAATTTTAATTCAATGGGGGATAAATTTGTGCCTTTTTGGAACTTCCACTTTCTTATAATTCATAAATTGTTGACATAAGCATCTTGTGACATCCCAACCTGCAATATTAGTTCTCTACAACTGTAGTTTGTAATTTTGTTGCGGCTTACTATATTATTTTTTTTCATTCATTCCAGATGAGACAGAGGACAGAAGAAAAAGTAGAGGACAGAAGAAAGTGGTCTGAAACATCATGAACTGGGATTTCCGTCGAATGTCAATCTCTGCAGAATAACAAATTTTATCTGAAAGAGATGTCTTTGTGACTTTGTCTGTTTTTGGCAAGGATAAAATTTGTCCATCATTTCTACACACTTGTTTAAAAATATCTGGTTTTTTTTTTCCAAAGAATACAAGTACATTTTATTTCTGTAGTGGTTTCAAAGAGACACGTCCATCTTTTTCTAAATTTCATTTCCATCTTAAAAAACATGAAACTTTAAACAAGGACAATGAAGAATGAAAGATGCCATTTTTAAATTTGAAAGCTCAAACATGAATATTTATGATTTCATGGAATCTTGTACATCTGATGTTGAATAAGCATGTCATCTGAATAAATATTACACAGTATGATAAGCATGTTTTAGGGTTTTTTATTATGACATAAAAAGTACATAGAAGAATATACATGTAGCCTTGATACTGATATAAAGGAATACGAAAAGTGCAGGATTCAAAACTTTGAAATTCACTGTATATACTAAAACATAAAGAGTTTTTCATACAGTTACAGTATATGGAAACCAGTTTACAAGATATGGAAACCAAAAGGAAACATCCAGTTTCCAACTAATTTCCATCATGGAAACCAGCTCTTATACAGGCTTACAAGATGTTGAAACCAAAAGGAAACTTAAGGTTTCCAACCCGATTCCAAGTGGTTTCCATCGTGGAAACCAGCTCTTATACAGGTTTACAAGGTATGGAAACCAAAAGGAAACTTGAGGTTTCCAACCCGATTCCAAGTGGTTTCCATCGTGGAAACCGGGCGGTTAGCGCTTTCTAAATACATGGAAACCACTGGTTTCCATTTTGGAAACCTGGTAGAAACCACATGGAAACCCCGGGTTTCCATGTGGTTTCCACCAGGTTTCCAAGGTATGGAAACCCGTTTTTTCGTCCTGTGTTGAAAATATGTGATCATACATTGTATTTTTTTTGAAGGATTAGATCCAACCCAAACATATCACAATTGTTGAGATCATTTCATTGATGAAAGGGAAATTACGATATGTGTTTTATTTATTTATTTATTTTTTTTTTTTTTTTGCTTCGTTTATACCAAAGGTTGTTCGTTCTTTTTGAGGAGTATCTACAGCGCAGTGGCATTATCAGAATAAAAAACAAGATATTCTTTTTACCCGCTTCTCTTGTTAATGACAATTTATAAAGTCCGCTCATCTTGCTCATCAGTGTCATCGGTTTGCTGTGTCATAAATTATGCATTTTGTAACTATATTGAAGCTAAGAATAAGATTTTCTTGATATTTTTCCTTTATTTACCATAGATCAAGTGATTGTAAAAAGTGCATTTCTAGAAATATCGCTGCTTGTCTGTCAATATTCCCATTTATCGTGGTGCACAAGAGCAGATAACTCCTATAAGGTTAATCGTTCTTCCAATAGTTAGAACTACAACGAACAATAGGAAATTCACTTTACGTTGACCATGCTGGATATGGAAGTGTTCCAACTCTATACCTTCTTGAAGAAAATTTCACACAAATTTTCATGAACCGGTCACGTGTTTCGAATATAGAATTATCATCAGTGATGCTTCCAGCCAAAGTGCGTTTCAAGCTTGATCACGCAGCATTCCTCCTTATCTCCCTCATACACTATTCTAAAAAGGGATATTTTTACATCAGACATTTCGCTTTCACTTTCATTCACGCTGTAGACAGATAGGGACGTACAATTTTGTTGAAATTGCCCCCCCCCCCCCACTCTCACCCTTTAAATACCAATGATTGAGCCATTCTACTTAAAATCACGAATACAAGAAAAGTACACAGGCGTTGCTAAAAATTCATTTTTAATAATGTTGGTGAATGGTTACCATGTTGTTTGTTCTCATCATCTGGCATCAACATACTGTTTGAAATAATAACGATTAATGTAATATGGTGTATTTGCAGCTCATAAAGAGTAATGTACAATTCTGTATTTGCGGCTCATAATGTGTAAGGTTAATGTACAATGCTGCATAATGTTTACGGTTAATGTATGATGATGTATGTGCGGATCACAATGTTTAAGATTAATGTGAAATACTGCCTTTGCGGCTCATAATGTTTAAGGTTAATGTACGATGCTACATTTGAGGCTCATAATTTTTAGGGTTAATGTACAATGCTGCATTTGAGGCTCATAATGTTTAGGGTTAATGTATAATGCTGAATATGCGGCTCACAATGTTTAAGATTAATGTAAAATACTGCATTTGCGGCTCATAATGTTTACGATTAATGTATAATGCTGCATTTGCGGCTCGTAATGTTTAGGGTTAATGTATAATGTTGTATATGCGGCTCAGAATGTTTACGATTAATGTACAATGCTGCATTTGCGGCACATAATGTTAAAGGTTAATGAACAATGCTGCATTTGCAGCTCATGAGTGGTCACGTTAAGTGCTCAACAAACTTCATTAATAATGTTGAAATCATCGCGGCCATTACTTGCCAATACATTTGTAAACATGTACATGTACTATTCTTATCACTAACAAGAATAGAGTGCGTCCTGTCAAGAGTACATGGTGTGCTTACTGGAACAGCTTTCTGTCTGCTAATGAGGTCAAGGTCACATCAACAATACAAAGACGTCCTCGCTATAAATAAATTAGTAATTTTTGTCTGAATCAGTGTTTGTCTCTATTGAGAATATGGAAATCACTTGTCCGTCTAGTTTTAAAAGGTAAATTGTGTCCACGATAAATGGCATGCAACATAGAAAACAGCGACTTACCAGTAATCAGATAGCCATAAACAATTTTTGATAGTGATCTATATATATAAATATGTCTACTTACCACTGATTTTCATAGAATTCATTAGAACTAAAGTAAAGTACACGCTATAAAAAAGCTTCATGACTGTATAAGTAGAACACCACAACTTTATTTGTTTATCTTCGTGTCATCTTTTAAATATGAAAGTTTATATCTGGAAAAGGGAAATTATTTTCTTTACAAAACTCAGATTCACTTTCTCCGGAATTTCGAGCTATCTATTGTATCTGTCTGAGCATCCGGTTTTTCGTTTATTATAAGCGCACTGTGTAAGGATTTAAATAGCTTCTCTCCTTCCTATCATGACATCCCTGCCACTGTGCAATTTTTATTCGTGCGAAATTATATGAAGTAACCCTTTGTTTATTAGAGTACAAAATCCACATTCAAGCTCTTAAATGAATAGCTTTAGTATCTGAATGCCACAGAGGACTCGATATTAAATACAAAAAAAAAACACGTTCAAAGGCGGGGGGTTGTGCGTACGTAATTACGGATAACCAAACCAGGAGTCCCTGAGGGAACATGTAGCCAAGTTCTATCGATTTCGGTTTGTCGTTTCTTCAAACGCATTCTTAAAGTTCTGATCACAAAATTTCTTGAAATTTCTAAAACCTGGGTCCTGTAGCATCATATCCCAGCCATCTTGCTACGTCTTTTTGGTATATTTTTGACATCATTTTCACATATTTTAGTCTGAGTATTGGATTGAGGATTACTGACGAAGGTTCAACATCCGAAACGTGCATGTCTGGTCCATGCTGGAAGTTATCTGCTCTTAAATGATGCTAATGATTTTAAAGATGTTTTACATTTAATACATGTATGTTTCCCATACATTTATCAAATAACGACAAATACAAATAGTACAACAAGAATGATGTTATTCTCATTGTCAGAAAACAATTTACAAACTGCATTATGTGCTTTGCTATCTTCTTGCCTAAAGCAATCAATACAAAACTAAAATAAAACTACGGAGACCGTTTAATGTCAACGTATGGTATGTCGTAATTACAACTTAGCTTTCTCGTAATTACAACTTACTATGGTTATCTCGTAATTATGGCTTTACTATCTCGTAATTACGACTTAGTCATGTTAGTATGTAGTAAAATCTAATGTTTAGACTTCAGGCGGATGCAATGTTGATTTTCAAGCTCTCTATTTGTTTTATATGTTGTATTATTTGTACGTCTTCATACCCTTGTGATAATTTGAATTGAATTGATTTACAGGCTTGAAGAGTTGTATCATTTTCTTCAATGTTCATTTCATGAAAAAAAAAACACGCTACATCATCAAAAGTAAGCTCCGAAGAAAACAGAAAAAAAAACTCGTAAATTTAAAAATAACATTTTAAAGAAAGATTGAAGAAAGCCTTTTACAAGTAATAAATCAGATTAATCATTTTTTGTAGTTATCCATACGTCTGAATACATTGACGTACCACTGTTAAGGTTAACAAGTGCATAACTAATAAAGTAAAGCACACATTATTAAAGAGATTAATCTCTTTTCTAAAGACCAACAACTTTCCACTGTTTAGTTTAACAAGTGCATAACTAATAAAGTAAAGCACACATTATTAAAGAGATTAATCTCTTTTCTAAAAACCAACAACTTTCCACTGTTTAGTTTAACAAGTGCATAACTAATAAAGTAAAGCACACATTATTAAAGAGATTAATCTCTTTTCTAAAGACCAACAACTTTCGTTGTGTATTTTCGTTTAAGTTTTCGAACCCTTAAGACTTTAACAAAATTATAGAAAATAACTAGGACATATTTTCTTGAGAAAAGGAAATATCAATTTACCGAGTTTCAAATAAATCTTTTTTATGAACTCCGAGTAAGCATTCGTTCTTTTCTTTCATTTTCATCTTCTTTGTAATGTAAATGTAAATTTAAAGTCTAACTTCTAAAAATTAAAGAGGGCGCTACTGAAATTATTTTTGGTGGCTGCGCTGAAAGCATCACTGATGAGAATTTAATATTCGAAACACGTGTCTGGTGCATGTAAATTTGTTTGGAATTTTCTTCAAGAAGGTAGAGAGTTGGAACCCTTCGACATTATTAATATAGACACTTATTTCACGTTGAAGTGTGAAGCAGTTAAACCGTTCCCCGTGGCCTGATGTTTGTCAAGTGTATTAATTACTTCTTTCCAGCTCTGTTGCCTGAAAGAAGCTTTGTTTTGGCCTTTTATCAATGTGACATCATATATATTTTTTGCTATTTCGGAAACTAGCCATTTTACCGATAAATATCATCGAATTTAAAGGAGTTTAACATCTTAGCACCATCCCTTTAATGCTATTTTGAACATAGATTTTATTTGGATATGCTACTGAATCGACCCTACATGAAATTTGGAGCCGCGCGCTCTCTGTAATGAAAATGTAAAAATCTAACTTCTAAAAATTAAAGAGGGCGCTGAAAGCATCACTGATGAGAATTTAATATTCGAAACACGTGTCTGGTGCATGTAAATTGGATTGGAATTTTCTTCAAGAAGGTAGAGAGTTGGAACCCTTCGACATTATTTCAATGACGACATCTCTAACTCAAGTACTTGCCAGAAAAATATCATGAGATTGGAAAATCCACCCGCCTGTTACAATAGACATTATGATAAGATATTTCTGTCTTACTCCTGCAGAATAAGATTTTTCTGACTGGTACCCCATATCAAATACCAAGAAAAGCTATAACATGAATGTAATAGCTGGAGTTCGGACTGGCTTTTTTCCATGAAACCTTAAATAAAAACTTCACTCAAAAGGGAATATTTGCTTCAATAGAACGTTCGATGCTAACCTCTTCCGAACCCGGGACCTAGAGAGGTGGAAGCGAGCATGATAACCATTGCGCCAACCTTCACCAACATACATGGAAAGTCTACACGGAATGGGGTCCCATTGACCTCGGTTTTATTACATGTAATTTGAAATATGCTTTTATAGTGATGCCATGGAAGCTGTAAAATAAGCTTAAGTGAAGCTGAATTCCACCATTGTAGACATGAAGGAAAACAACCGATTACAAAACAATGTTACGTATCTCTTTGCTGAAAACGAGTATCAGATTATTATATACAATAATAATAGCTTTAAGTACCGATTATCTTCAATGCTACTAGAACAAGGACAATAACACAATATTCAATAATCTTTAGGGCGGGTTTAAACAATATACTTACAAACAAGAGAAAAGCTATAATTTATAACTGGAGTAACGACTACCTTTCATTTTAGCCATGTAACTATGAAATTCTCAAGAAATTATTTAAGGATTAACTTTAACAATTTTGCAATTTATTGAGATATAATATGGTTTGAGGCGGTGCAAACTTTATAATCCGCGAAGCCAATTATAAAAGAGTGTACACCGCCTCAAACCATATTATATCTCAATAAATATGATCAGGGATTTCACAGATCATTTATCTAAGTTTGTTCCCATAAAATTAGGACGACTACGAGTCACCAGAGATCAACTAAGACATACCGTGTGAAAATATCCAGGCGGAGGGCGCCGGCCAAATGGTGACTACATCATTTCAACAAACACAAGACCCGCCCCTGGAAATTCTGACTGCGTCCCTCTCACGCTTCTCACTTACTTAATTTAAATCAAAAGACAATTAATTGAGTTCTATATTTAGTGATAATTATATGCTTTTTTATCTTTGTTTCCTTGTATAAGATATCGTTATCTAATGTCGAATGATAAAAGACATACACGAGTCTTTAACAGTGAAATGCCAGATACGACAAATTCCAATGTAGTAAGCCAATCTCCTTCTCTTGAATGATGAAGTATATTCTGAATTCGGAATTGTTTCATCATAAAATACGAAACATCGGATTTTTTAAAATATTTCATTTTTGAAAGTTCCTGAATTGACCACATCTACATAGTACAGTGACAGATATTAATTAGAGGCACATGATGTTTACTCATTCAGGACACCTAGCATTACTCCTCAACTTGTGCCAAATCTCATTTTCAATTATGAAATGAGATAAATTCAAACTAAAATATACTCCTGCTACGGGCTACAACGTAGCTCCATACATTGCCTGTTCAGTTGTTTTCCCTTGTGCTCGTTTTTGCATGAGTTTTTTTTTTTTTTTTTTTTTTTTTTTTTTTTTTTTTTTTTTGCCCTTTGCCTAGTTGACATTTGGATGACGTAATGTTAAACGTCTTTAAATTCATTCTCATCGTTTAAAAGCAGACTAATTATTAGCGTGGACCAGGCATGCACGTTTCGGGTATTTAACCCTCGTCAGGTATCCTCAATCCAAACAATGAAATATGGCCAAAATGTTAAAGTGTACCATTTTACATACGGTTTATCTATCTAAGTTTTTTCATATTATTTTTGTTTGAATGGAATCAATTATACATTTATTCCTTTTTGTTATTTTGCTTATATCTAATTTATTGCTCTCTTGTTAATATCTTCTTTTTCCTTTACAATTTTTGTTCATTTTTTATTTGTTTTAGTTAGTCTGATGCAATGACGTTTCCTTATATATTTGTTTTATATTTTATTTTTTATCTTCTGCCTGTCATCAAAATTCATTTTCCGTCAAAACTTGCTTCAGTAGTTGAGGATGCCATTTATGATTTAATTAAAAACAACGGTTTTTAAAATCACAAAGTAACAAGCGGATTATTTGGTTGAAAAGCCTGTCGCAGAAGACGGAGTGGCGCACTCGCTTATCACCATTGAGATCCCGGAATCGAATTCCTGATTCGGCTTAGGGGTGTCTAATATAGGAGTGTATGGTTGTCGCCAATCCAGTCCTTGGAGGTCTTTTTTGGGGAACTCCGGTTTCCCCCTCTAAGGATGCCAACATCTGAGCAAACGTGTGGCATTAATAGGACTTTGTAATTTATTTTCTAAACTATGTAAAATAGATAAAGTTTAAGTTTTGATATTTACATTACTAGTAGATATCCCATGTTAAACACGCAATAGGTAACTAAAATTATATTCCAATAACTTGGGTTGCTATTGTGACGTCACGTTCAAATTTTGCATGTAGGGAGAATTCGCAAACGTTAAAATGCATTTGACGTAGTTACAGACAAAATGTGCGATATGCATACAAATAAAAATGACCGATAATAAGAATAGATGCAAGTAAAAGTATTGACTGTAAGCTGTCATTTCTTAAATAAAATCGCAAGAATTCTTTCATTTGCGATTACACATGAATTGTTGAAAAAGTTTAATATATACTTGTATTACATACAACAGAAATCTGCAAAGACTCGAAAACAGCATTTAAGATTTTATTATCTATTTCTTTTCCTAACTTGTACTTATTTCGCAAAAATGATCTCAGATATAAAAGAAATCCAGTGTTTCCTATTGAAATACGAATAAAAGTACATGTATGTTCATTAAAATATTTCTTAAGAACATTATTTTTTAAATTGTATCCCCCCCCCCCTCCTCTCTAAAATTCATATTATTTCCTTCGCTGTGATGTAGAGCAATTGAGTGTTGGACAGGAGATGGGGCAGCAATGTCCCTGTTAGACAGATACTGACGAAGTTCTCCTAGTACTCCATGTACATGACTAATATCTCAAAAGCACTTTCAGTTCAGAGCAGTGAAGTTGACCTGATTGTAATAACTCATTGAATAACAAATTCATTTTAAACACACACTTGTTACGCACTTATTCTTTTATCATTTGATATTATCTGCTTATTATGTTTTCACAAGTAAATTCATTCAATGTATAACATCTTCAAGATGTTTATTTCTAGATAATGTTTCTTCAAAAAAATCTCTCATCAAATATTCCCAACACATATTCTTATTACACATAAAACCAACTTGTTTAACCCTTAGGGATATGTACTAATGTTTACCGGCCATATTGAATTTGGCGTGATGCATTCTTGAAAATGTGCAGTTCTGCAGAATTAAGACTCAAATTTTAGCTATTTTGATGCATTTGAGCTTAGCCAATCACAGTCTCTGAAATTGCCCGTCTTATTTGTGAAAAATCTGTGAATAAACCGTGTTCATGGATCCTGCATCCAATTTGCACTGCAAAAATATGTGGCCTGATCGTGGCTCGAACTTGAGACCTTCAGTATGCTATATTTTACCACTACGTCACCTGAGTAGTTACCACCTAAGTTGGTTAGAAGGTAATTTAAAGTTTCTACATGAGTAAGAAGGGGTTTCGCTGACGCTCCGCCCACTTCTTATTCATGTAAAAACTTTAAATTACCTTCAAACCTATACTGATACTACAACTTCCCAGAAACGTTTTGATGTTTCCTAAAGAAGAACGAGAGGAACGGTGTTAAACTTTTAAACTGTTGAAACGAAGGACAGATTTTCTACAAACTTTATAACAATATTAACTTGGAAATAATTCATGTACAAGGCAAATAACAATATAAAAATGATTGGATTCACAATGACAAAAAAATGAAACTGAAAAAAATATTAAAAGGTCAATCAGATTTTCTTATCATAAACTCTGATAAAATAAAATTCAAATCCTTCAATACGAGGCAATCAGTCCTTGTAGGATAATTGGCGTAAAAAATGTCACATTTTCAGTAATATATTTTGAAAAATTGAAAATATTTCTGTTTAAATAACACTTGTCGAAGGTTTTGATCCCTGAACTTTCAATAAACACCCCTGTCGATCTTTGATGCTGTTTTAAAGTTTACATCTTGTCGTCAATAAGGGGTTATTGGTAAGAAAATATCTAAATTTAATAATTTTCATTGGCAGGAGCTGTTTGAAATTATGAAATTTGGACTTTTAGGGAGGATATAGACACAAAGTACTTAATTTCCCCCACAGTCGTTTTTCTTCATTTTCACAGAAAAACATCTTTGGTATCTATCTTATCAACATGCAACATTTTGAAAAAAATCAAAGCTATGATAATCGTTCTCCTACAATTGAGGTCTAAAATAACATTGTTAATGACGTCATGCGTAGTCCCATAATCCTTTAACTAGCAATAATAGTCTTGTAATTAGAATTTCTATAACAGCTTTACTTGTTTTTTTGTTTCTTATTACTAAATAAAATTCTAATCGCCGAGCGATATAGGTCCCCAACCGTCATAAATCTATGTCCTGCAAATCTGCCTTGAACGCTTCAATTAAACATTAATTTTGTAATGGTCTTATACCAAAAGATGAAAAATCAGTTCAATATGTGTATTAGAAAAGGTCAAACTGGAAAACTGGAAAATTACATGACATTTGATGCATCAAGGAGCCATAACTTTTGAAAAAAGGTAAACAAAAATCCAACTTGTATTTATACATACCAAAAATCAAATGAACTCTGTGACAAACGTGACGACTTCAGTTTCAGCATCACAAACTTCCCTTTTCTGAGTAGCAACACCCTTTCATCGCCTGCTTATGACGTGTGCATATCCTTGTTGATACGTTATGCCAGAGCAAGTAGCAAATAAACAGATTTTATTCTTAGACCTAGGCGTCATTCAGACAAGCCTCTCAGTCAGGGTAACGTTTTTGATCGACTAACATTGTCACTGAGAAAGTTCTATTGTCGACACGGGGAACTCGTCATACACTACATGATGTCCTTTTGTTCAGAATGGTGAAAGACTTATACTTGAATCTTCCGAAATGGAAGTAACTGAAGTGATATTTCTGCCGAATTGAAGCGACGGGTGTTTCATGCAAGCAGGAGATGATGACTCTCCCTGGGAACCTTGTCTCACTGTAATTAGGAGTTCGCTTCTTTTTGTGTGGTGGAAGAGGTTTCTGTTTGTTTGCTTTGGTTCCTGTCTTATCCTTATTTCGTATACCTTCGGTTTATGATTTCCTGATTTATCAATTTTGTACTGTGTATTAGGATATGGTCATTGTCCATATTTGTCATTATCTGCAATAACAGGAAAGAAAAGTCTTGAAAACTGAAAAATTCATGAAATTTGCTAAGTCCAAGGGCCATAACTCTTGTAAAAATATGTCAATCCCAACAAACTCGAACTCGGTATGTATCAAACTTTAATTTATACACATACCAAAAATCAGTTCAATATATACAACAACAGCGAAACAAATTCTGGAGAACTAAAGTGTGACAGACAGACAGACGGACAGACAGACAAACGGGGTGGAAACTATAAGTCCCAACCGGCGAACCGGTAGGGGACTAATAATGCATGTATGCGTTTCATCCACATACCTGCCTAGATAGAGTCTTCAGTAATATTCAATTGATGTATAAACAAAAGTTTCTATCTTTAAACAAGGAAAACTTACATTAAAACCTAACAGTAATACGTAATACATGTATAAATGTATAAGGGAGCTAGGTTGCGCAAATGCTGTTGAGTACCTTCAAGTTGGAAAACTTGAAAGATGCTGGTGTAAAGAAGGGTACTATACTATACTTCATAATCTTTAACTTAAGATACTTCAAGATCTTATTTGCTGCAAAGCGAGTCATTTAATGTATTTGATTTGATTTGATCCGTCAAATGTTGCTTATCAAGTCACAGTAAGATATTGACAGAGAAAATCAAAATGAAAAAATGAGGCCATGAAATACAAAGCTTCGGAAAAAAAAAGCGTGAAATGATTTTTATAAATCTTTCAACAGGCGAATAGCACATAATACTCTTAAATATATACATCGCTTAAGATCATAATCCTTGATGTTTCTTTTTATGCCCCCGGAATCACAGATTCGGGGGCATATAGTTTTTGGCCTGTCCGTCTGTTTGTCTGTTTGTCTGTTTGTCTGTTTGTCCGAACTAAAAACTTTAACATTGGGCATTACTTTTGAATGGTAAGTGATAGGGCTTTCATATTTCACATGTGTATTCCTTGTGACAAGACCTTTCCATTGATACCAACTTTTTGACCTCGTGACCTTGACCTTTGACCTACTTTTCAAAAACTTTAACATTAGGCATAACTTTTGAATGGTAAGTGATAGGGCTTTCGTATTTCACATGTGTATTCCTCTTGACAACATGTGTATTCTTTGTGAGAAGATCATTTCATTGATAGCAAAAAACGTTTGACTTCGACACCTTGACTTTGACCTTTATTTTTACTGAAAATAAACAAGTAATCAGCAAAAGCTATTAGTTCTCCATATTTTAGTATATAATTTCTAGCCTACAACGATATTCCTGTTTTAGAGTCAAGTCTTTGTGAATTCTCTGTTCAAATATATGTAGATTATTCAATAAACAAAGACTCAGTATCTGAAACGCACATGCCGCCTAGTACACTCTAGCAGAGGTCTGAGACACTTCGTTTTTCGTTCGGGTCTGTACAAACGATTAACAGTTGTTGTTGCGACTGGTTTTGCATGCAATGCCGAGACGCTGACTCGCCCCGGGCACCTGGTCTCACTTAGGAATGTTATTCATTCCGAGGTTCGCAACCGTTTCAATAGAAATTATTGAGACTGAATAACTGATAGGTACGTCTTTGGTGTTTATTGAAAAGATGCTAGTCACTTCGGAAAATATTCACCATTATAAATATCTTTTGTTATTTAATCAGTAACAGGTGTCTTCTTAGGAAATCAATCAATTTTAGGTTGCAAATACGAGGAATCCCTGTGTTTTATGATATTCTACTTACCGTTTCTTAAATTTATAAACAGCAACACAAATCGATAGGATGACTACAGTTGTTACGACGCAAAATGCAGTTATCAAAATAATTGTTGTAACTGAGAATTTTCCTGCAATAAAGATAACAATCAACTCACTGATATTCTAATTCAAACAATATTTATAAACAAGAATAACTTTTGTTTCTCTGATTTATCTTTGCTTGAGGTACTTCTACTAAAATTTTATTATCAGAAAATTGCATGACTGGTGGCCGACTACCATCGTCACTGAGAAAGTTTTACAGTCGATACTGGGAAGTCGTCATACACTCTAGAATTCAAACCACAGAATAAACGTGTATCTTTCGAAATAAAAGATCAGGTAACCAGATCTGCTGTGACCAAACGTGTTGCATGCAAGCAAGAGATGCTGACTCCTACTGGGCACCTGCTGGACTCACTGCCATTTTTTTAATTTTCTTCTTTTCGTGTATTGGGAATTTTTGTTTGTTTGTGTTGGTTCCTGTTTTATGCTGATCTCCGTCTTGGTCACTGATATAACTTAAATCTTCAAGCCGAAATTTCTTTTCAATTTTGATTTTTTGAGCACGATATCGATTCCTTACTCTGGTGAGATGGCCAACTAGCAGATTCATTACTTCCGATGGAGGCTGCATGAGCATTTGTAGTTGAAGTGAGCCTTAAGGTTTTCTCTGAAATTTTGATATTACGAGGGCCGTTCAGAAGGTTCGCTGACGCGTGCATTAAAAATCACATTTGAAGTCGTATATGAAGGACTTTTTTCTAGAAATGAGGGATCGTTCAGAAAGAGAAAAAAATACGATGTTAAAGTAATTCATAAAATGGATGTAATTGTCATTTTTATACATGAAGGGTAGAGGTACAAATGTAATGGAGCAAGGAAATTTGAGTTTATGAAATAAAGCCATCCCTTACGCTACTTTGCTTAATAGAATATTTTTTAAATGCTAAATTATCCATGAAATTTTCAATATCATTAAAACTTTTATTTGCCATGATCCCTGGAAAGCTTTAATGACATCGGATCAGATTTAAGAATTCCATGAGGATTTATGCTTGATATTGTTGATCAAACAAACCAAAAATTGATGACGTCAGAGTTCTTAACGGATCCGTTTTGAATTTCGGTCGAATAGAACAGAGGGAGACTTGACAGCTTATGGATGCATCCTTGCAGGCCAAAATGCAACAAAATCAATCAATAGAAGACAGTGTTTTCATCCTGAATAAATATATAAATACGCGAATTTGGATGGAGTGGAACAAAAATATAAACGAAAATAACTAAAGTTTTGTTAACTGCTCCGTGACGTATGACTTTAATTTGTTCAAATGAGGATTGTTTATGACCAAATAATGAAAATCCGCGTATGTATTCAAAATTATTCGTTAAATAAAGAAATCAACTTGGTTTTTATTCAATGCTCTAGATCTTCCCTTAAATTGTGTTGTCCATGAACTTTTTGAACAGCCCTCGTACATATTTCACTCCTACATTTTCTTCGAAGATAGTCCTTAATTATTATTTGCAAAAGGTCTTTGGCGTAAAACGGTGGAAAGTCTTTTGTGTTGTTTTATATTTGGCTTGAAAAACTTAATTATCAGAAGCTTGTTATGAAATAGCGTCATTCGTTGAGTTTCGTCAGAGTAATTTCAATAAAAGTCTAATTAATGAATACATTAGATTATTGATTACCTTACCAACTGTTTCTATACAGCAGTATCTGACTTCTAAATATTTATATATTAATCTGCATGGATCACCGAACAAATTGTAACTGGCCTCAACATTGCAGTAATGATTACCTGTGCATCTTTAAATATGAAAAACATATCATCGTTTCTTTCATCTTTTTTCCTAAATATGTATTTATTTTCATCATAAAGATATTGTAAAGTACAAAATGTATCTTGTCTTTTTGTAAATGCGGCGATATTACTTAGAGCTAGAGGTCAAAAGAATGTAAAGTTACACGTCATCAAATTCAAAACATCATTTAAGAAAAGATAAATTTGCAGCATGGACAAGCTAGCTTACATATGGCAGAGAGACAAAAACAAACAGAGAGACGCAAAGGCAGCTTATCACCAGCAAAGTATGTTTCGGCGAGAGCTTGTCCAATGTTAAATTGTTCATAGTATCCCATTTCTATTGAGCAGACAAGCTAAAAGTCTTTTTATTATAAGGGCTTCGCAAAAGACCAAAGACATAACTTTTATAAGAAATACGCGTGCATTTTCAATAAATAACTTTTTCAAAAGATGTTTCATACAATATACCTGCTGTATATGATAAAGAGCCCTACTTTAGTGGACATAATTCGACATTTTTCAAGTTGACGTACTATAAACATGGTTATTTTCGCGGGAGTAGTTTCGCGATTATAACATCAAGACTTTCCGTGTAGGGGAAATATTCGCGATAAAAATGTCTTTCCCATCGTACGAATGCAACGGGGATATTTTTGCGTGGGGGAAATTTTCGCGAAAATCACGAAAGCTTCCCCCAAGCCAAAATGTCCACGTTTACAGTACTTCGGACTTCGCACTCCAGACTTCGTACTTAATAATATAATTATAAATATAAAATTAATCCGGTGTATTTAGACATGTAAAATATTACCCTTCAATGGACGACATGATACTAGAGAGCTTGAAATATGTATTTTCAGACATGAGAACAAATACTTTCTTCACAGAAAGTATTCTAGGTAAATGAGTTTGCTTTGTTGATACGGTCCCTTCCAAATGCGAAGTCCGAAGTTTGCAAACAAGAAAAATGTTCAATAAAAAACTTAGTTATCGTATTGAATCTTGTCATGACGTCCGTTGCTAAAAAACACGAAACGACCTTTATTTACATTGAACAACAGGCTTTAGCCGTGGTCACAACCCGCTTTGTGAGCAAGTACTTGCTGTCTTCTGCTACGTCTTTTGGTACATTTTTGGACATAATAATTCTCATACTTTTTGGCCATATTACATTGTTTAGACTGAGGATCACTGACGAGGGTTTAGTACCCGAAACGTGCATGTCTGGTCCATGCTGTAAATTTATCAGGTTTGAAATGATGCTATTGAATTTAAAGACGTTTAACATTTGAACTACTTGGTGAGTGTCACTGCTGGTGGACCAAGAGTCCCCGAGGGCACATGTAGCCAAGTTCGATCAACTTTGGTTGATCGTCTGTGTCTTCAACGCATTTGGAATTTTCTGTTACAAAATTTCTTAAAATTTCTAAAACGTGGGTCCTGTAGCATCATATCCCACCAATTCTGCTACGTCTTTTGGTACATTTTTGGACATAATAATTCTCATACTTTTTGGCCTATTACATTGTTTAGACTGAGGATCACTGACGAGGGTTTAGTACCCGAAACGTGCATGTCTGGTCCATGCTGTAAATTTATCAGGTTTGAAATGATGCTATTGAATTTAAAGACGTTTAACATTTGAACTACTTGGTGAGTGTCACTGCTGGTGGACCAAGAGTCCCCGAGGGCACATGTAGCCAAGTTCGATCAACTTCGGTTGATCGTCTGTGTCTTCAACGCATTTGAAATTTTCTGTTACAAAATTTCTTAAAATTTCTAAAACGTGGGTCCTGTAGCATCATATCCCACCAATTCTGCTACGTCTTTTGGTACATTTTTGGACATAATAATTCTCATACTTTTTGGCCATATTACATTGTTTAGACTGAGGATCACTGACGAGGGTTTAGTACCCGAAACGTGCATGTCTGGTCCATGCTGTAAATTTATCAGGTTTGAAATGATGCTATTGAATTTAAAGACGTTTAACATTTGAACTACTTGGAGAGTGTCACTGCTGGTGGACAAAGAGTCCCCGAGGGCACATGTAGCCAAGTTCGATCAACTTCGGTTGATCGTCTGTGTCTTCAACGCATTTGAAATTTTCTGTTACAAAATTTCTTAAAATTTCTAAAACGTGGGTCCTGTAGCATCATATCCCACCAATTCTGCTACGTCTTTTGGTACATTTTTGGACATAATAATTCTCATACTTTTTGGCCATATTTCATTGTTTAGACTGAGGATCACTGACGAGGGTTTAGTACCCGAAACGTGCATGTCTGGTCCATGCTGTAAATTTATCAGGTTTAAAATGATGCTATTGAATTTAAAGACGTTTAACATTTGAACTACTTGGTGAGTGTCACTGCTGGTGGACCAAGAGTCCCCGAGGGCACATGTAGCCAAGTTCGATCAACTTCGGTTGATCGCCTGTGTCTTCAACGCATTTGAAATTTTCTGTTACAAAATTTCTTAAAATTTCTAAAACGTGGGTCCTGTAGCATCATATCCCACCAATTCTGCTACGTCTTTTGGTACATTTTTGGACATAATAATTCTCATACTTTTTGGCCATATTACATTGTTTAGACTGAGGATCACTGACGAGGGTTTAGTACCCGAAACGTGCATGTCTGGTCCATGCTGTAAATTTATCAGGTTTGAAATGATGCTATTGAATTTAAAGACGTTTAACATTCGTGTAAAAATGTAGGCAAACTTCAGTGATCGATTCGGTTTTGTGTGTAAATAGTACCTGTTAGGTACGGCCTCTGCATGCAGAACTTTGGTTGCGTCTTTTTGCATTCAGTCTACGGATTCACAAAGAAGTACGACACTCTCGTTGTAAGTACGTGCAGAGCACTTGTCGTCTAAGTGGACCTCTTGCGTTAACAATATGTCAATAAACGATGGACGTTGCGGTATAACAAGCGGCTATTGTGCCTGAACGTATTGAAAGAAATTAAGAGCGTCTGTTATTTCAAAGTAATCTATTCAACTGAGGGTCTGATTGATGAAGCATGTGTTGATGTAAGTCTGCTCTAAAATGACGCTAATGAATTTGAAGACGTTAAACATATTATGACGTCACAGGTAAAGCGGTCGAGCCGCAAAAGGCGGGATTATAAAAGATATACTAGTACAATTAATTCAATTACTTTTAGAAAATTGAATTGTCGATGTTTCAAGAAAAAGTCCATACGTAATATTTAGAAACTTCAACTTAAAGAATAATAGAATTAAGTACATACATATACATTGTTAAGTAATGTTCATCTTGGTATACAGACCATTACAGCCCATTTCTACAGATACAATCTAAATAGTCCATTGTAATTAGCAGAAATAATTTCGTTATAATTCAAATTTAATAAAAACAATATATGGGCCTCCCGGGCAAAAGATTGTTTTATGTTGGATAATTATTGTTCCTGTTTGATACACGTATTGGTCATAATAGTAGATTACCAATTTTTAATTGACTGCGGTTGGTCCATCTCATCTTACTATTTAATTTGTCTCTTGATGAGACGTGAGGTGTATCTAAGTGATGAAACGTATCTCCTTGATAAGGCGTTTCTAAGTTATTAGACGTATCTCTGTGATGAGACGTATCGAAGTGATGAGACGAATCGAAGTGATTAGGCGTATCTAAGTGATGAGACGTATCTAAGTGATGAGACGTACTTCCTAGATGAGGCGTATCTCCGTCATGAGGCGTATGTAAGTGATGAGACGTATTTCCGTGATGAGGCGTATGTAAGTGATGAGACGTGAGGTGTATCTAAGTGATGAGACGTATCTCCGTGATGACACGAATCCAAGTGATGAGACGTAACTCCTTGATGAAACCTTTTTCCATGGAAATTTGATGATGATGATTTTGGAAGTCGATGAGTCTGACTGAAGTCGAAATTGACTGTGATTGGTCTCGAGCATGCAAAGATGACTGAACAAATTATGGAACACTATGAGGCAAAAGAACATACGATTTTAAATATTTCTTGAATTTGCTTAACGATGGCGACTCATCACGTGTGCGCACATAGCACTGCGCAACGTATTAGACGATTCGAACGTTATCGCGTCATACGCATGACGTTATAACGCAGGCGATGTCGCATCAGATAAAACGCTAGAATGCTCGATTAACGACTGTACATAGGTAATATCAAGTAACGTATATCATCACTGATTAATCGAAATGAAGTACATTGTAGTTTAAATTGAATAATTGGGGCCCGCGCGACTTTTTTTCTGAAAACCGGGAAATTCAACCGCTCGCTGCCCGGGAAAAATCAAATAGGACATTTAGTATTCTTTTTGTTACGTTTTATTTTGTTGCAACGGACCTACCCGAAGGGCCGACAAAAAAAAATCCGGCTCTTACAATTGCTGAAAAAAACCGGCTTGCAAAAGTCATCCTGTAACCCCCCCCCCCTTCCCTTTCCCCATGCTCACTTATTACGATGACATAGAGAAAAATACAAATTTCAAGATATAATACTAGCTAGTTATGTAAAATTAATGCGTGGGAATGACATAAAAACATCAATTGTGATCTTATCAACAGTTGATAGTCCTATGTTGGGGTAGGGGGGGGGGATCATATTTTAAGAACGTCTACAACATGTACCATTTTGAATAATTAAGATTTTTCAATACTAAGATAATCGCTTTACAGAAATTTGCTGGGCAGGGAAAATTTGAGGTGGAAGAAGAATTTATTGAGTTTTTTTATTTATATAGAAAACCGGGGACCATCTCGGGATACTTACTGCACTGATTCTCCACGTCCACGAGCACCTATGAGTTGTATATGACGAATGTGGTGTGGAAAGAAAAGAAGATTTTTTTCAATATTTTTCTTGAAATCTTGTTTAAAAATATTCCCATAGGCCAGTAATGTAGTCAAAATGTAACCATCCCGTTTCGTTCACCGATCGATATATTGAATATTTAAGTTTTGATTTCCCTTTTGTTTATAATGACTTAAGTCATTTTTTAAGTCATTATAAACAAAAGGGAAATCAAAACTTTAATATTCAATATATCGAAATTATTATTATTATTATTATTTATTTATAAACACTTCATTTCTTTTTCATTTCATTTCTTCATATTTTCTGGATCGCTACTTTCCGACGCCGGTTAGTGTTTGAAACCAAAGAGTAAACATCTACGCCATTTTACGTTACTTGCAGGAGGAAAGGCTCATGCCCAGCACTTTTCTTTTTCTTTGTTTGTTTGTTAGATTTTCTATTAGACTAAATAATCCAGTCTCTCCGCTGCCGCTAACAGAGACTGAACCCCACTATGGTTGTTACAGAACGAAGTCGGACGAAACTGTTGCCCACGATGTTTCCAATGTACAGACCTTTAATATTGATTTTCTTGCAAGTGACACTTAAGTAAACATTAAACTAAATATCTATACCCACCTCGCGCTTTTTTTTTCTCACTTCGTTGTTGCATTTTTGCCAATTTTAACTCCCTACCAAACTAAATAGGCAAGGCAAAATGGGCAAAAATGCAATGTTCAACGAAGCGAGAAAAAAAACGCGAGGTGGGTAGAGATAGTTAGCTTAATTACTTAAATGTCACCTGCAAGGAAATAAATATTAAAGGTCTGTACATGGAAAAATCGTTGGGCAACAGTTTCGTCCGACTTCGTTCTGTAACGATTTTTAACATTTTTTTTACATTAATTGATAAGGACACAACTTTCCTAAAATAAAGTTATTTTATTTCATATATATGTTTTTTATTGAAGGAAAGTGTCTTCTTTTCATTAAAAGTTTCAAAAATCACATAATAACATTCTTTCCTCAATTACTAGTGCTTTTCTGGAAATGGGTGGTTTTTGTCTAAAAATAGCAACAGAAATTCCCTTAATCTATTTTTAGCTATATCTCGAAATTTTCAACACCGACCTTGGTATTTCGATATGTAAAATTAAAGTATGAGAATTGTTCTTCATATGTGGCCCATTTTTATAAAAAGTTTAATACTCCTTATTATATGAGTCGCCATCCTTAATTTGCTCCCTAAATTTAAATTGTACTCATCTGTTACAATGCCTTCCTTTGTGATTGCTTTCATATTAATATTTGCAAGTAAATATTCGTCTAATGCTCCAAGCGTTGATTTCTTCTGTTCTATTGTCTCTAACAATGCTTATATTTCCCATTTGTCGACATTTAAGGAAGTGAGGGCTTCGTCTAACATTTTATAATTTTCGTAACGACAACTCGATCTCCGGCACGAAGTGCTTTAAGCCTATTAACATCCAACTTGTACGCAATCATTAAGACCAGGTCACACTGCGCTTTATGGCTTGATCACGACCAAAACATGTTCAAAAAGGTCTCCCTTGAAACAGACGTTGTTGTTTGCTTTTAACACGCGCTACATATGATTTGTAGACATGGTACATGTAAAACGCGGTAAAAAAAAATCTGAACGGCATTGGACGCGGAAAGAAGTTTTGAACTACTCAAAGTGTTATTCCGCGGACAACCACGGACGGTGTACGTGGTAAAGACGTGCAATGCGCGCGAAACACAAGTGATAATCCGTGTTCCGGCAGTGATTAAAACCTGGGGAAGACGCGGTAAGACGCGAAAGCTTACGCGGTCTATCACTGACAGAGCACATTCATTGCATGGGTGTTCCGCGTTGGTATCACGGGTTAAAGCGTATGTAAAACGTCTTGTCACGAACGCTTTCAGACTTCGACGTGGTTGGATGTGGTAAGTCGTACGTCGGCAGTATTTCAGCAATGGAACAGCCGCCGGCGGTCAAACCCCGTACAAAGCACATCCATGGCAAAATACCACCTACGACCACGTCCCGCAGATTTTTGAAATTGATTTGGACGTGGAGTACAGTGTGATCGGGTCTTTAGTATCATACATGTATCAACGGTATGAAAGGTATTTGATGATTCTAACACAATTTCGATGGTAATTCTGTCTACCTTTAATCATTCTTATATCGTTAATTATGTTACCATATGATGCAGGTTGTGAAATACCCCAAGTTATATATATTACTCTGCTGCTTGTATGAATCCGAAAATTCTAAATAAAGTTGACAATATTTTTTGTAAAATTTCCAGAAAGTCTTTACTGGTTTGTGAAAGCGAAAACCTAGATCTAAATGTTTCTGGGTAATTTGTAGATTTCTTCTATGAAAATACAATCAGTACAGGCTCTAGCCTACCAGATGAGCTACGAAATGAATATACCGTATGATGGTAATCTAGGAACATAACCGTCAATCCGGGGAAAATTTACTATGTTGAATCCAAAATCATCTCTTTTGTAATACACACTTGTATGATTATCTCCATTAATAATTTTGATAATTAGTTCCAATAATTGTTTTTTGTATTTGTAACGTTTGTCTTGTTTAAAGACAATTTTTGTGGATAAATAGCATTTTTATACTTTTCAAAAACAGGATTATGGATCGTAAGAATATCAGCAAGGTACCTCTATTTACCAAAGAAACATTTCAAATCATAATGATTTATTTGCTTTTGAAGATTTTGGATAGATTCTTTTTCATAATACTTTACTCTTTTAGTATCCAGAGGCCACCTAACTTTCATCTTGGCTAAAATATCCTTACATATTTTCTGCTCTTAATTACGATCATTAAATTTGAAAGGTCCCCTGATAATGATACTTTATATCAGAACATTTCAATCGCTTCAGGTTTTTGGGCAGACTAAAATAAGTGACAAGAAAAGAGAAAAATCGTTCCTGCCAGCATCTCTGTTCTCCATTTTTGGATGTTAGTAACTAAAGTTACTAACGCCACTTAACGCCAGTAATGTCTTATACCGTAGACTTCAACAATAAAAATGCGATCAGTATCTTACCGTTTTGAAACAATGCGAAGTGCAGATGAGGCCATACAATTTGTTCTATGCAGCCAGCCTCCCCTAAAAACAGAGTAGGTCATCCTTCCATAAAGGGCAGTTATGATTTTGATCTGACTGTTGCTTGTACAATTCAGATGAAGTGTAGATCCCTCACATACATGTCGTGTACTGCAGGACGAAGATACCCTTTGTTTATGTCGATTACATCCTGTAACACACATTTAACTAAAGTTATCCGATGTATAATAGGGTATTTTTTCATGCCTGGTAATGCACAATAAAGTATGTATCTTCTGAAAGATGATAATGCCCGCTGCTCAGAAAAATAATAATTTTGGGGCCAGAAAAAGAACAAGGAATATATGATGAAGCATTAAGATTTGTCGACTTTCTCTACATAACTTATGGAATATAACAAAGTTGTACATGAGTTTTTCCCCTTTGAATTTCAAGACCTTGGAGTCTTATTATCTGTACTCATGACGTCTTTATATATAAATCCAGGCATAATATTTTACAATGGAGATTACTAAAACGTTATGTAAAATAACTCTATTGTACAACGGATATCTTAACAGTGCAGTAATTAAAGGTTATTGATTACTTTCAATGATTAAGTTGCAAGATTTTCAAGTTAAATGGGTTTTTTTATACTAATTAAGTACCATATGAATAGTCGAAGAGCATATTTCTTAAACTTGTCTCATGTTTACACCGAAAACTCAATGATAAGAAAAAATCTAAGAATACTATCCATGGGAAAAATACTCCATAGTTGTAAGTCGATTTTTATTGTTAAGTCACGAAAATTTAAATAAACCTCTAGTCATTAAACATTGATAAGAGAAAAACAATTTTATAGTGATAGTCGGGAACTTCCATTTATACACCTGTGACACAAATCTAGTCGACAATTTCTTTTAATACAAAGCTCCCCTCACGGAAATAAAACGAAAAATTAATTATAATAATGTAATATTTTGTGTATGGTTTCATCTTTAGTTTGTTTTATGTCATGTATAGTTTTATCGAACTAATATGGCTGCGATTAATACTAGATTGTGATTTTCTCTACGTTTCAAAACTGTTCATGTTTTAATTTCAATTTCAGTAAAACTGACTTTACCAAATTTTAAAGTACCTTTCCGTGAATCAAACGATTCAAATAATCATATTCATGAAAACACTGGAAAAAGGTATTATTTTCTTAACATTCCTTCTGCAGCCATAACAAATGAGTTAAAAAAGATCCTTACGATAATCTCAACATCACTCACAATAGAGCACCAAATTGAGCATCGATGGACCCCTAGCAAGCTAAAGGTGGGACCAGGAGCCCGGGAGAAGTAAGCATCCCCTGTTGGCTAGCCACACCCGCCATCGATGTTCATGCACGAAAATGAAAACAATATATGTAGGTATGTCAACTTACCATTGAATTTCAACAAAAGCACAACACCAATCAAATGAACAAGCATGTTTTAAGAAAGA
This sequence comes from Pinctada imbricata, assembly GCA_033119305.1. Classification (NCBI taxonomy): domain Eukaryota; kingdom Metazoa; phylum Mollusca; class Bivalvia; order Pterioida; family Pteriidae; genus Pinctada; species Pinctada imbricata. Next base: position 38,459,948 of record VSWD01000003.1, read on the forward strand.
ATAATTTCACCACAACACAAAATTGTTTTGATTCATGTTTGTTTCTATTTACAGATCCGAGAGATAACGGAGGTCATTATGAGGAAATATTAACGTTACAAATCTCAGATGCACTTTATCAGGAATTCCGAGTTGTCTGTAGTATCTGTCTTAACATCCGTTATTTGATTTCAGCGCATCAATATAGCTTCTCTCCTTCCCGTGACGACATCTCTAACTCTATATTTTCGATTCATGATATACGAGGAAGTAGGTATAATTTCAGTTACGTACAACATGTACAAATACTGTGGTGTTCCAACTCTATATCCTCCGAAGAAAATTTCAAACCCATTTATTATGCAACAGACACGTGTTTCGGATATTAAATCCCCAAAGCTATTTTTAGACACAGCCAAAATTAATTTAAGTAGCGCCCTCTGGTTATATTTCTTTACATCAAATTTGTGCAATTTGCAGAGAGTGCGTGGCTCCATATTTCCTGTACAAAGTACACATTCAAATTTCTTAAAGTATACAGTAATGTAGTTTCTGTGTATCAACAGGACTCGATACACATGGAAGACTCGTTGCAAGTGGTTTGAAATTTCCTTCAAGAAGTTGTAGAGTTGGAACACTTCCGTATTATGTAAAACATTTCTACATTTCGACCCTGAATTATTTTAGAATAAAAAGGTTGAGTATGGGTACTAATTTTTTTTCATAGAGAATAAAGTCATTCTTTTTTCTACTGATTTGGTTAATATTTAAAATAGATGATTGGCAGAAACATTGCTTACTATTCCAAGTTCAATTATGTTCAATATAAATTGTATATTAAAAGGACTCGATACGCATCGAAGCCACATAGCACATGTTTTCAAACATCTCTACATTTTTAAAAGTTAAAAGGTGGAGTATGGGTCCTGAATTTTTTTTTTTTCAAGACAAAAAAATTATTCTATTCTTTACTGATTGGTTTATTCAAAATAGATGATTGGTAGAAACATTGCTCACACTTTTGAATGATGAACTACATGTATGTTCTATATACATGTAGCATACATGTGGTTCAAGAATCGAATTTTGAGTATGACATAATTTTCACAGATTTTGGCCATATTTCATTGTTTAGATTGAGGATCACTGACGAGTGTTAAGTACCCGAAACGTGCATGTATTGTCCATGCTGTAAATTTATCTGCTCTAAAATTATGCTAGTGAATTTGATAACATTAAACATTGAACGTTCGACCCAATTTTAGATCAATAAGTCTATTGCGATATATTATAATTATTGCTTTCTTCTGTTGCATTGAAATCGGGGGTTTAATGTTTTGTTCTGTCTGCCCGTTTGTTTGTATGTCTGTCCGAAAATTGAAACTTGGTTATAACTTATTAACCGTATGGGATACAGCTTACTGTCCTGTTCACTAAATCCAGAGCACCCTGTTTGGGCGATTTATTCTGTCGTCTGAAGAATTTTGCTATAAATTATTGTTTCCGAGAATTGACCTCCTTTAGTCGTAACTGGAAATTGACTTCAATTTACCTTATCAGCTGCCTTCAACCGCAATATGAAAAAATAAAATGTCTACGGGAAATTCCCATGTTAATTTCAAGCCGCCGCCATATTGTTCTCCGTGTCAACAATAGTAAACAGTGACGTCAAAACCTCCGACGTCACACATTTTCAGCTATTTTACTATAGAAAATCCCCATAGACTTTTTATTTTCCGTCCAATTTCTAACTTAGCTGACGCACGGACAAAACAATGGTATTTTCTGTCACGACTAATGGAGTACTATAAAATTGATATATTTTTAGAAGATGACATTATCATATTTAAGAGAAAACCGGGAAAACAGGGTGATCTGGAATTAGTGAACAGGACGGTAGAGGTATCGTACTATTATGTCGATTGCATGAGGTAAGACCCTTTGACACCTTCCTCTGTGACCCCGTGAACTTAACTTAAAAGTTTGACTTGATATAACATAAATATATTTTCGGCAATTCTATATTTCTATCATCCTTAAAGATAGGATTCGTATATTTCATGTTTCTTCTCTATGGCAGGACCATTCTATACTAAGGTATTCAATGGATGAAGTAATTGGGACACCCATCTATGGAATTCTGATACCCAAAATCACAGCAAAATTATAACTTATAAATTAATTTAAAGTTTTTGACCAATCTAGATATTGAAAACTATTGATAATTTTAAAGTTATGGACCCTTACAGTTAACATTGAACTCTATGGAAGAAAAATTATTTTTCTCAAAATTTTCAAAAGAATGATGGGTCATCAAATATCGATTGATCCAAACTTTTGGAAAATAAATTTCATCAAATTTCGCTTAAATGTCAAAAGTTAACAAATTACTTTTTTCGCCTTCAACTTTGTTTTATCTTTTTAATAAAGGGGAGATAACTCCTAAACACAACTCTTTTCAAGGCATTGTTTATTTCGAAGTCTATAAGGGAAGTACAAAAGTTATTATTAATATTCTATCGAAGTAAAATCGTCGCTACAAAGAACATAGTGTACATTTCGACATTTGCATATCAAGGATAATTAAGTTCAGAGAAATTTTTGAGTACAACCTTTCCTGTCGACCGTCACTTGCCGATTTAAAAGCCATTCTCTGTAAGCACCAAAGTATTTGTATAGGGGGCCAGAAACGCATGGCCTCAGATTTTGGTCAAACAATGTCAAAATATTAGTTACATGATACAAACATGATTTTGATAAGAAATAATAAAATATTATTGGCGGTTGCCATGGTAACGGCAGTAGCTCTGTATGTCCCCTTTAGAAGTAAATAATTGTGGAATTTGACATTTTTTTGCATGACATGCGTCACGATTCAGTGAGTTTGTTCAGCATGAAAAATAATTTTCCTCAATTTCGGTTTTTTAGGGAAATTTGATCAAAATACGCGTAAAAACACATTTTTTGCTATACATGAAAAACCATGATTTCAGCTTGATTATGACTATATTTGCACAATGTTGCCACTTGAATTATAGAAAAATGGATATTGGCACTTAAAGTTTATACCTAGATAAGGATATAGAAAAAATAAAAAAGGTGGGTATTTCATGATTTCATACAAAAAATTAAAGCTAAAAATAGATAATTTTTGCATATTTAGCAAATAAATTCCTTCTAACTTTATTGGAATATGAGATAAAATGACTGCAAAATAATGTTTATAGTTATTTTTAGCCGAGTTGCAAAACTCGGCTCTTAATTTGATGTGAGACGGGCGGGCGGGCGGGCGGGCGGTTGGGCGGGCGGGAGGGCGTCAACAATTGGTTTCCGGACTATAAGTCAACTACGAAAGAGGCTATAACAATGAAACTTCATACACTTATTCACCATTAGTCAAGGATGAGCCCTATTGATTTTGGGGTCAAAAGGTCAAAGGTCAAGGTCACAGGACTCAGATGATTGAAAATGGTTTCCGGACCATATTTCAGCCTGTATTGCACCTATAATCATGAAACTTGCCAGAAATGTTTCCCTTGAATCAAGGATGAGGCCTATTGATTTTGGGGTCAAAAGGTCAAAGGTCAAGGTCACAGGACTCAGATGATTGAAAATGGTTTCCGGACCATATTTCAGCCTGTATTGCACCTATAATCATGAAACATGCCAGAAATGTTTCCCTTGAATCAAGGATGAGGCCTATTGATTTTGGGGTCAAAAGGTCAAAGGTCAAGGTCACAGGACTCTGTTGATTGAAATTGGTTTTCGGACCATATTTCAGCCTGTATTGCACCTATAATCATGTAACTTGCCAGAAATGTTTCCTGTGAATAGAAAATGACCACTTTTGACTTTGGGGTCAAAAGGTCAAAGGTCAAGGTCACAGGACTCTGATGATTGAAAATGGTTTCCTGGCCATATTTTAGCCTGTATTGCACCTAAAGTCATGAAACTTGCCAATAATGATTCCCATGAATCAAGAATGACCCCTATTAATTTTGGGGTCAAAAGGTCAAAGGTCAAGGTCACAGGACTCCGATGATTGAAAGTGGTTTCCGGACCATATTTCAGCCTGTATTGCAATTATAATCATGAAGCTTGCCAGAAATGTTTCCCATCGATCAAGGATGACCACTATCAATTTTGGGGTTAAAAGGTCAAGGTCACAGGACTAAGATGATTAAAAGTGGTTTCCCGACTGAATTTGAGCCTGTATTGCACCTATAATCATGTAACTTGCCAGAAATGTTTCCAGTGAATAGAAAATGACCACTTTTGATTTAGGGGTCAAAGGGTCAAAGATCAAGGTCACAGGACTTAGGTAATTGAAAATGGTTTCCAGACCATTTTTGAGCCTGTATTGCACCTATAATCATGAAACTTGCCATTAATTTTTGGGTCAAAAGGTCAAAGATCAAGGTCACAGGACTCAGATGATTGAAAATGTTTTTCCAACCATATTTGAGCCTGTATTGCACCTATAATCATGAAACTTGCCAGAATTGTTTCCCGTGATTTAAGTAGAAATAAATTTCTCGCGCTTTCCCAGATATTTGCGTGTTTTTTGTCATTTTTCTGCCAGTCTATCCTGTTCTCAATGAATATTTAAGATATGAATTGTACCTTATTCTGTATCTTTAGAGTATGCTTTGTTAAATCATATTGTACATACAAATACAGTTCAATATTTAAATCCAATTCTACATAAAAGTTCTTTGTTCTTTGTTTTATAGTAGTTCTCTTTTGCTTAAGGTTCCTGCACCCAAATAGACGACTTTCGGTTAAAATTTTCACAACATTTCGCCTTTTCCAACAAGTACCGATGATTTTATCATCACAAATGTTCGTACATAATAGCATGAGTTTACAAATGGTACCATGTAAACAAGAAAAATTAGGACATAAAGTATTCTGTATGATGAGATTGAAAATCTGTATCCTTGAAAATATATTACACGCTGATATAGAATAAAGAGAAGACCATTTCTTGATCCAGAAATTTTCATTTAGGACCACAAAATGTTGTTACAAACCATACACATTTCATGTTAGTCTGCATATTCATACTTACATTCCAGTTTTGCAACTCGGCATTTTGCATCTTCGATGCATTTTGAGCTTATTCTTTAAAACATATTGAGTATTTTCACCAAGCGCCAAGATATGTAGATATCTAAAGTTGTATCATGCAAAAGAAAATGCGTTTCCATGGCAACCATACTAAAATATGTAAAACGGAGACTTTAAAAGTAAAGTTAACATTTTATTAATTGATATCGGCATTTTATTCATTCCCTTCTTTTTTTAATATTTCATGATAAGTTATTCATCAATTCAGATCTAAGAAATGAAATATGTTACCATAGCAACAGTCTTACATCATAGCAACATCATAGCAACCACGTCTATTTTATCCGAATTTTATATGAATCAAGTCAAATATCCTTCATTACATCTTCTACAGTCTTTATACACATGAATTTTAAATTTATTTCATTTTTAACTAAAAGTTTCTATCAAGACTAACATTTGAAGTATAATTATTCTTTTTAACCTCATCTTTTCACTCCAATGGATCAGGCAGGATACACGCACCTTGAAATCTTTTGATGGCACTTGCATGGTAATACATGTATATGAAAAGTGCTCATGTATCTATAGCTTATCAAACAAATATATATTAGTTTAATGCTAGTCCCCTCTGGCCGCCTTCTCATATTTTGCCAGCACCCTTTCTCCATAGGCAATATCAAAATCTACAATTCTAAATCAAAAAGATACGCAGAATTATTTATTTTAAAGTTCCGTTTCATAGACATGGGCGATTCCAGGATTTTTTTTTTTCAGGATGGTCCTAAAGTCTGATTATTTTTGAAGAGTTTCTAATCATAAATAAAACAGATGACTGGCGAGCAAAAAGTTTAAAACATTGAATTTTCACATCTTAGTACTTGGTTAATGATTATCAGGTCTAATATGTAACACAACAAATGCCTATTGATAGCGATTGCCGAACTAGTAAAAAAAAAAATTCAGAATTGGAACCCCCCCCCCCTCCTCTGGATCCACGTGCATAGATACGGTAGTTCATCTTTGTCTCAACATGATAAATGTACATCTCTATTTTAAATATCATTTCGATCCATCTCCATTGAGAAAATGCTTGGAACTAAATGTCGGACATAAGGACACAATGACGACGGAATTCAACACTATGATAGAGCATGTAAACAAAAATGCATTCTTTGTTACAAATACATGGGAATCCCTTGATTCGAAGATAAAATATTTGTCTAAACTTTGTAACCAAGAGGAACCACTAACTGCAATATTATTTCGATAAAACAATCAGGTGGAGAGAAAAAAAAAGAAAACTGGACGAACCCCCCCCCAAACACACAGCAATATTCTTTGAAAAATTATATTGGATGAAGGTCAAGCGTCTTTTGTGACATTGGCCTTAAGTAGACCTTTGTTCAAGGTCATGACATACCCTTTGAAGTTAGATATTGTTGGGCTCGAACTTTTATGTGAAGACTAAATTTCTGGTAATTTGAAGTCGAATTTCAGGAAATATTTGCTGATTCCCTACCTACGGTACATATACTTATATTACTAAATTTGTACTTCATCTTTATGTCCCCGTAATTGAAGATTCGGAGGCATATAATTTTTGTCCTGTCCGTTTGTCTGTCTGCTTGTCCGCAAAAACTTTAACCTTGGCCATAACTTTTGAATGGTAAGGGATCGGGCTTTGATATTTCACATGTGTATTCATCGTGACAAGACCTTTCCATGGATACCAAATTTTTTTACCTTGTGACCTTGACCTTGGAGTTTGACCTACTTTTGAAAAACTTTAACCTTGACCATAACTTGTGAATAGTAAGGAATAGGGCTCTGATATTTCAAATGTGTGTATTCCTTGTGACAAGACCTTTCCATGGATACCAAAATGTTTGACCTTGATCTTGGAGTTTGACCAGTTTACAACTTTTTACTGACAAACATGCCGACAGAGGCATTCGTGTTTCACAAACACATGTTTTTTTTTAATCAAAAGCGAATCATATTACCCGTTTCATGCACAAGAAAATAAAGCATTCCTTTCCACACTTCAACTTAATATTTCCGATATACCAAGAAAGTGTTGATATTTTACAGAAAAGAAGATTGGATTCGTGGTATGTGTACCCCAAACCCTCCACGTACACTTAATGATTCCTTTCCAATCAAGAATTTAAATTACTTTCAGTAATTTCTTTGTCATACAAAACGGTCATTCAGCATATGATATTCCATCGAGCAGGGTTTCTCCCTCGGAGTCATCCCCCGCCCGCCTCAACAGCATTTTCCCTTGGTCCCCACTGGCCCTTTGACCCCCAGCCTTTTTATATCCACCACACCCAACCCTTTAAACTCAAAACCTGCATACGTCCCTGAATGCTTTCAGTTTGTCTAGTCAGGTTTCGGTTCTGAAGGTTGTCAAAACAGGGTGCTCCAAAATGACCTAATTTTGCCCGTTGACGGATTTTAAACAACACAATGGTACACTTCATACCTACCAAGTTTTACCAAAAGTCAAAATTCGGACAGACTGACAGATGGACGCCTTTGTGTCTCAGGTGAGCTAAAAATGAAAATACTGCATTATGGAACGCAGACTTGTTATTCAAGTCTCCTATCAAAATATATGCTAGAGGAATGAGTGCTAATTTGTGTGTATTTGTCTAAGAAAGCGACATTATCATGTACAGACCCCCCCCCCCTAAAAAATCCAGGGGGAGGGGTCCATCCTCTCAAGAATGGGATCGCGTCTTTTGTGTATAAACAAATTTACTTATAAAACTAAGGGAGCAACCATTTTATTTTTATGGGGGGGGGGAGCAGGAAGACTTTTGCCGGCCGGAAATTTTGTGTTTAGTTAGTTGTGAAGGAAGCATAGTGAGGGAATCTTAATGCAGACACTGTCTTTGACATTGACCTTGAGATTTAACCTTGACCTTGAAAATGTAATTTAGAGTGAATATCTATTGTACAAATACTATATTGAATTTAACATTCAAACTTTTCATAGAGATGGGAATAATAAGTTGAGTTTATTTCAGGTACATGTAATGATGTATTGACCTTGACATGGCCATTTGATGATACAATTTAGAATTTGACTTTACCATATAGTAAGGTACCATATAATATAGATCTAAGCAAGTCTACCTGATTTCATGTATTGACCTAGACCTTAAAAATGAGATTTTGAATTAGACTATGCTGTACTTACAAGTTACATTACATGTATATGAAACCATGAGCAAGACTTTACTTTTCTACATTTAAGAGTACATTAAAATTTTACATGGAGGTAGAGCATGATGACTGGACTTGATTTCAGGTAGTGTCCCTGCCATTGACAGTTACTCTATGAAGTATCAATTTAAAACTTGTAATATGGTTAGTGGAACTGACTTCTGGTACTGAAGTGAACCTTGATGATATGATTTTGAATTAGACTGAATTGTGTCAAAACAACATAGAATCTCACATTTAAACTTTGAATGGAGATTTTAGATTCCACTGTGTTCCCTTAAATGGACATTGTGTTTCAAAAAACAATCTGCTGCCAGCAATCCACACATTAATACCGTCTTTCTTTGTGTCTTGTTTCACTATAGCTTTGACCTTGTACACATGTATCTGACCTTGGCTGAGGTCATGAAACACCTTTTGATGCTGGATAACAATTCAAGGTCACTCCATACTTTAGTAATGAAATTGATTATGCTAATCATATCCAAACTATATCACTTGAACCATGCATCAGATCACTTTCATTATCTTGTTGCTTAGGACCTAAAGATTTCACATAACTTTCATATGACCCAAGGAAAGGTCACTCTGTACTTTAGTAATGAAATTGTGTTTTCTAATCATGTTCATGCTGTTCATGTTGTAGTATATTGTTGCTCATTATCCAAAGGTTTCAAATAACCATAACCCAAGGTCATGTGATCAAGGTCAACTGAATGCTTTTTATAATGGAATTGTCTATTAAAATCATGTCTGGTCCTTTTCTCTTAAAATACTATTAATACATTTGTACACATGTGCCCAATCACTTTCATACTTCAGTATGTTGTTGCTCAAGACTGAATCAAAGGTTTCTCATCACCTTGACCCAAGGTCATGCGACCAAAATCAAAATTACACAGATGTTGATATCAATTTTTTAAACATTTTTTATTTACTTAAAACATATGTACACAGAATATTTTGATGTATTAAAAAAATCCAATAAATATTATAATTTCAATCCCTTTAGATCTTAAGTCAGCTAATTAAGTAAAGTTCATTCAGAGGATAGAAAATTAAGGTACAGACAACATATTATGTCTTTTTGTCTTATTGTAGATTTGACATTGGTTCATTCAATCATTGTCATGACACAACCTTTGATCCTATTGAATATGATTCCAATCCATGATGGGATTGCAAGTTAAAGGCTAGGTATGATTTAAGCAGAATTGGATAGAGTCATAGACATACATGTACTGGACATACAGATAATTCATATATACACTTTTTAACTTTGTTTGCAGGAGTTTAGCAATATGCAACCTCCCCCTCCCCCCCCCCCCCCTTAAACCTCCATTCTTAAAATGGGTCATAAAATATATCTTAATTGATCCTTGATAAAATCATACAAGAGTTATATTAGAGATCAATATTTTTAATAAATGAATATTGGTGAAATTCCATCAATCTTTAACAAATCCCATGTGAAAATTGATACTGATTATTAAATCATGCATGATTTGTCTTGTAAACATTCTTACTGACTTTACTATTCAGTCATTCTACATGATTGTATACATGAGCACATTTATTGCACACTCTTTCAATTTCTATTCCTATGGATTAACACATGAAGAAAGATCTGCAGTGTTATTGTACAAATAAACAGTCTTCTGACTTCCCTCTTCATGTTCTTGCTGTACATTCAATATGTTAACCTGTCCCATTAAATATCTGCTGTAAGTGTAAGGTACATTCTACAGATGACCCTGCAAAATAAATTTGTGTTCAAAATTTAGTAAATCAGACATGACTGTTTTGTACATACAATTCAAGTAGTATAATTGATTCACTTGAAACCCAGGATTAGTAATCCTGCAGTAAAGACAGTAAAACACATTAACAACTCAGTTGAATACTGTATCCATGCTGAGACTTGGCACACCCAGTTCTGACAAACTTGTTAAAAAGAAGTTGTTTGAAAGGTTGTAAAACATTAAATGCAAGTGTAAGTCCATGAAAATTTCTATACTTACATCCAATAACATACATCCTACATCCATAGAAAAGGAAAAGCAGGGACAACAGACACCTAGCTCTGCGCTGCTGCTCTGCATTGTTCACCACTTTTCATGATTTCTGTTGTTTGGACAAACACTTTGCTGTATCATCTCTGTTTCGGAATTTATTTTTGAATATTGTCTTTTTAAATTTTCATTGCTTTTTCGTAAATTTGCAACCCGAATGGTACACACACAAACAAGAGACTATCAACATGCTGGAGAGAGTCCAACGAAGGGCAGCCAGATTTGCCACTGGAGATTATCAGCGCACAAGCAGTGTAACAGCCATGCTACAGCAGCTCCAGTGGCAACCGCTCCAAGTCAGTAGAGAAACATCCCAGGTGGTCATGCTATACTGGATAGTGTACAACCTAGTAGACATACCTGCTGACAGCTACCTCCAGAAGACAGCATTGAGGACCAGAGGCCACACCCTCCGCTACCTTTTACCACACACCAGAACAACAGTGTACAAGATCTCCTTCTTCCCCCAGGCCATCAGACTCTGGAACCAGCTACCAGGAGGAGTAGTGGAGGCCAACACTTTGGACAGCTTTAAGACCCAGCTGTCCAACGCCTCAGTGTATTAGAGGACTCTGTAGCTTTTAACTAGTTTTTAACCCTCTTGCTGCGACAAACTGGTTCAAATAATGTTACGTCACTGCGAGAAATTTTGACGTCACGCTGTAAAAATAACGTTCGTCATTCCCGCCAGGTGTAAAACAGCTGTTACGCTGCAGGACAGGGATGCTACATGATATGTTTGATTTTTACTATAAGTCCGATCAATTCAGAAGATAAATTTGATACAAACAATATTTTTAAAGAATATATTTGAATTTCCAGCTTAAAATAAAACGGAAAAAAAGAATCATGAGAGTTGTCAAAGGCATTTAGAAGGCAACGAAACCTGTAAAATTGAACTGCATCTGCACTCTCAAATCTCGTCATGTCAAGTATTTTAATAATATTAAAATAATAAAATTAAATTATACAATAGTCCTTGCAGAACAAGATGCCATGCATTAGATACAAAAAAAAATCTATGGAACATTAATTATCTAAGAAATACTCAATGGATTACCGGTATGTAGAAATGCCGTGCAGTTTTCATCACATTATTCTTTTGATAATAAAAAAATAACATAATTCCCGACAATTCATCCCTGGATTTCCATTTATTAACGAAAAAAGTATTGAAAAAAAAAACAAAAAAAACAAAACAAAGTCGGATATATCTATAGATGACCTCTATGAAATTATCTTCAAAATCTGTTTTAAATTTGTTCAAACTTCCTACTATTCAGTTGTTTATATCTAGTATAAAAACAAAATCTGAAGGTAAAAATTGTCATGTACTGTTTCTTTATCAGTCCGTCTTATCTTATAGTTTATGTTTTTATTTCATCTAGCAGTGTTCAGTTTGCCAATTGGAAAGTTTAAGCCTTATTTCATTGTGTCTGTTTTTAATTCTCCTGTTGTATGTTATCGATCTTTTGTGCATTTGATTACTTTTGACATACTCAGTGTCAAATCGTACACACTTTGTAAGTTGTCAATTTTTTTTGTTTTGTTTCTGTTTTTTGTTTGTTTGTTTTTTGTTCGAATATGGATGCAGGCATTCGATAAAATACATGTAAGAGTACGCATTCAAAATACAAACATCAGATACCGTTGTTTATTTCCGACAATTAAACTTTTTTTTATAGAACATTCAGACCTCTTTTATAAAAAGCCTTTCACATCCAAACTAGTACCAGCGATCAGTTAAAACATAGGAGTTTGCATGACAATTTAAGTCAGATTTCTGAAGAGACGAGAAAGAAATCAGTTCAATCGATGGGGGGGGGGGGGGGGATCTTTTGCCAGCCGGAATTTTTTTCAGCCATTTTAAGAGCCGGATTTTCCTTTCGCCGGTCCTTTGGGTCGAATTTTTATTGTTTTTATTTTCCAATGTTGAAAATAACTCTAAAACTTTAATTATTCGGCCATATTAAACACATGTGTTAAACACGGAGTGAGATCAGGTGCCAAGGAAGAGTGTATTATTAGGCATCTCTTGCTAGCAAATCACTCCGTTTTATTTTCTTGAATTGCATATGAAACCTATAATTTTTTCACTTAAATAATATTCAACGCAGAAAGGCTACATGGTGCTAATGACTCTCGAATTTGATTTCGTTCCTTTGAATAAAGTTTGTTTCATTTTTACATGTATTTCTTCTTAGTTTGTGACACACAAAAAGTGTTTAACGGACCTGTGGAAAGGTCGGAAGAGGGGGAGGGGCCAATTTCATTATCCGGATTTTTTTTTTACTTATCAAAACGGAATCGGAACGGTCATTATATGGATTTCTAAAATTTTTCCCTTAGAATCTCGATCCGGAGTTCTTTCTTTTTTTTTTTTTTTGTTTTTTTTTTTTTTTTTGCAAAGTCTTCCTGCCCCCCTCCCCCCAATGGATTCTCCCCAAGATGAATACACGTAAATATAACGGACTAGGATGACTGAGGATTCCACTCCCCTAGCCTCTTTTTTGCCACGGGAATGTACTTACCCAATACTCTTCTATCATTTCAAATAAAACAAAATTGAAATAAAAATGTACGTTACAGGCAGAGTCTATGAGTAACAAAGAAGGAAGCAAAAATATACATTATATAAAATCTACATTTTAAGATTGAGCAATTGCATTTTTTATTCTCGTACATGCACTCAAACGATCATGTCGATTCCATCATCAATGTAGACACATACGAAAAGATTCTAATTCTTTGTGTGTAAACTGATGAAGGTCAATGGCCGAAACGTTTGGATAAGAAAAGGAATGAATTTGTATGTAAATTTAGAAAAGTAATTCTTGTTTTAAACTTTTACCGCTGCTACATCTTCTACGTTTTGTACCCCTCCCCCTCTAGTTTTTACAATACTCTGAATGATCTTCATGACAAGGCGTTGGCATAACAATGTACCATTGGTGTAATGGACTTTAGAGCGGGCAAGGTTCTCAATCATCTTTTAAGTAGGAGCGATTTTAAAGAAATTATATATAGAAGGTGAAATGTTAAGATATTGTGATTTTTTAAAATGCTCTTACAATAGGAAGTAGGCAGCGATTTTTTCTCGTAGTACGTGGTGATAAATCGCCGTGTACCAGCTTATTCGGGAGAGGGATAGGAGGGGGTTATTATATTGATTTCAGAATAGGGAAGACAGCATTTTCTCTGACTTTGATAAATCAGGAATAAAGATTAGGTGATAGGTTACATCATGTCCAAGTCAGATTTAGAAGCAGATTCAGAAACTCAACTGTTAGATACTTGTATATAACTTTTTATTGGGATGTTTAACTTGCAAAAGCAGATGAATTGAGGGTATGTATAGACACCTATAACAGTTTTTTTGAAATACAAATATGATTTGAAAAAAGAAATCAAAACAAACTTCGACGAAATCTTCATTATGCATTAGCGTAACCTATTTGGAAAGAATAAGAGGGAACATTGAAACTGTAAGTGATCGTGATCGTCTTTTTTGTTTTTAAGTCGGGCTCCACAGAAAGCTGAGATGGAGATTTTAATTTTGTTTCGGTTAATTTTCTCAAATTTTAAATATGATGATAAAGAAAAAAATATCTCATCGTTGGAATGGGGGGGAGGGTTACTTTTGTCTCAAGATCTCCTTCATCTCTTCACCTCATTTACTGTGTCCCTGATTCCTTATATATCATCTGTCCATCTTTCATCCTCTTAATTTTTAAGGATCCATCTGTCATGCGTTGTTGGTGCCAAGAAAAATCATTTTTCCAACTTTTTTTGCAAAAAAATCATGTTTCCAACTTTTGAGCAAAATGTTCATATCTGGTTCCATGAATTTAGCGATACGCAAACATAAGACAGAAAGAGGCTGGAGTTGAAGAAAAGACCGATTGTGATCAGATAAACAATGCCTGTTATTTTATATGTTACAGAAATTGAGATTGGATATTATATATATATATATTTTTCTTTTGTGTATTGTTTGAATATGATAGATTTTAAGTAAAAAATCAGTGTAATTATATATAGTTTCGATGCTCGGATGTTTTCCCCAGCACCTTAAAAGGACGAGGGCGGGGAATTTTGAAAATCCACTGTCAGGTACCTTTTGACGCTAATAGCAAGACAAATAGTTGGTCATGCTATATCTTTTATTTAGTTTCTTATAAAGCTTGAATCAACGAACAAATCGGTACTTAACATGAATGGCTAACAAAGTTGGTATAAACGCTACGCGGCAATTTGTTAACAATACGGCCTTTAGAAAATTCTTTATTTGGCACAGACCAAGAAAAGAAAAGTAAATTTGAGCGTTATAATTTTTGACGTTCCTGGTCAATAAATGGACGTCATTCAGCTCGCTCGTTCTTAATAATCCGTTCAATAATCTGTAAGATAGATATATTTTTGAATAGAGCAGGGTGGATACTAAAATTCACTCGCTGAAAGTTTTCAAATAGAGAAACTTATTCGTTAACAATTCGCTGCAAAGAAAAAAAGTTTAAAAAATTGATGAAAAGTTCTTATAATCAAATATAATTAGATGTACAAAACTTGAAAAATCTTATTCATTATATCGCTTAAATCTCCAAGAAATATCCTGTTGTTTCGTGAAAATATAGCATTCCTATTTAATTTTATTCCCAGGCAACAAGCTGTTGATTTTCCGATGATGACGTTATAAAAACGAAAATATTACGACGAAAGCCATGGGGTCTCCTTTATGAGATATTTTTGTAGATATTAGTATTAAATGATATATCTTACTTAATATTTTTACTATCAAATGTAGATGATAATTTTCCGGTTTCATCGATACCAAATTTGTCCAAATCTGTCGAAAAACAAGCAAATTAGAGGAGTGTGAACGCCAAAAACTAAAGAGGGAACCAAAGGGAGATTAAAGCTAAATGAAATATAACTCGAAATGTAAAGAGAGTCCACAGGAAATGTAAATACTTCTGCCAATTATTCAGAACATCATCTTATGGTGGAGACTTCTCTGGTTCAATCGGTGCCTCATTTATTTGGATACTTGAAATAATGATCTAATCAGAAACGTATGAAATATATGTATTGCAATGTATATTGACGTAAAAAAGTGGAGACGTTATCATCATTTTTCTGTTTTTGTACAAAAAAATCACAATAAAAAGTAAAATGTAGCACTTTAAGTATAGAATGAATAACACCATCAAAAAGCTATTACTTTTGTGAATCTATTGATGTTTCTGATGCTCGAATACACCCAATATTGATGAAACTATAACGTTTTGAAAATTATGTGCACATGCGTACGTCAAAATGGACATATATGTACATATACGCAGTCTGACGTCAATGGACATATATGTACATATACGCAGTAAGAGGGTTAATAGAGGACTCTGTAGCTTTTAACTAGTTTTTAAATCACTGTTTTTATGAGCACTGTACATAGACGTTCACCCCCTCATAGTGCGATAATACTTAACTGGTTTGTACTGTAATGGAAGAAGAACAAAAATTTCTGGGTATCCCTCGGCCCTCACAACTCATGCTCATTACGCTTGAAAACGACTTGTGGCTGTGCGAGATGACATTAATTGTCACATTATTATCCTTCCTTTCAACATCAAGCTTTATAAATTCGTTTCTTTGTCAAAATCACCCGTATTCATCTATAAAAAATCGTCTATTCTAAATATCGTAGCGACTGATAGCGAGTAAATTCGAGCTAAAAATACGCTTTTCCTACTTTCCACACGGAAGAGCGCTTCCAAGGGAGGTTATAAAATCCGCTATTTTGTCGTTTTTTTCTTTCCGTATTTTCTTTCTTAGAGTTGAATACCCACCTTTTTTATTTTTTGAATATTTGTAGCACTATTAGAGCTTCTTGAAATACTGTCTGTCATTGTTTGTACTATGTGGCAAGTTTGTGATTTTTGTTACCAAAAAATACGGCTTTTTGGGGAAAATCCCCTCAAAATTACAGGTTTATACACTCATATATGACATATGACCAATGTGGTTCTTCTATTATGCATTGGTATATATTTCATAGGCAAACCTGAAGCAATCATTATGAAAATAAGTATATCCTACACGAGAAACGATAGGAAATAATGTTCAAAAGCAATCTGCTGACTTTTTTCATAAATTTACAATACAGATGCCGTTTCCATGGATACATGAGAAATATTTGAATTATCCTTTATGTTTTTAATATTGTTTTATCATTTTGATTTATGTAATTTTTGTTTTTTTCTTATTTGAAAACATGCGTTTCCAGCAAATTTTGGTCCTTACAGAGAATGGCTTTTAAACATTACCTGATTTGGCATTCGCGACGAGTGTTACATGCAGTCAGACGACGCTCACTACTCCCGGGTACAATGCCCGCTCTCCATTCGGGGGTTCGTGATTGCCTTGTGAATGGAGACGTACACACTTCACCTATATTTTTCTGGTTTCTTGACTCCCGAACTACGAAGGGTACTTCTTTCCTGGTATACTCCAACATCTAGGCATTTTACTCATGACCTAGACCTTCGACGAAAATACATTATCAGCAATATATTCATCATCTTTAAGGACAGGATTGGTATATTTCACATGTGTCCTCCGTATGATAAAACCATTCTATTGATACTATGATTTTTCACCATAAGGACTATTCACATTTGCCTTTCGAAAATGCAGTGCTTATAAGACTCTTTCATGGTCTTCTATGAAAGATACATCGGTTCCACCCGAGGGGTCTCAAAATCATGTAATACCTGAGGCTTGCCGAGGGTTTTGCAAACTTTTGAGACCCCGTGGAAACGATGTATTTTTCATACAAGAACATCAAAGAGTATTTTCTCTCATATTTAAGGGTAAAAAACAAAATTTGAAAAGTGTCAAGTTGATCTATTTGCGAAAATTTTGCAATATTCGAATTCAGCACCCCCGAAAATAAATAAACTACAAATATTACGGTATTCAAAATAAAACGCAAGAGTACATTGAAAAACAGTCTTAAAATCGATGTTTTATTGCGACGTCGCCGCTAGCTTGACTGTTTGTTTTGCGGGCTGAAATCATAAAGTCACAATAGCGTAAACAATCGAAACAATAGCGTCACGTAATATGTGATACAGCTGTCACGTGATATGTGATACAGAAGTAGCTCATGTAGCTGTATTCCATGGGCCTACTCTGTAACACATACGCAGGTATGAGAGAAAGAATCTATCAGATGAGGAATGCATGAACATCTCAACCTTCAGTATCAGAGATAAGTTAATATTGATTACAAGGACTCTTCTGGGAATTTAGAGGGCCACAGTTGGGGATGTTGCTAAGATATTTACAAAAAGCAGGAAATGTTCCGTTTATATGGACTTGTAGGATCTCCTGGAAAAATTCTAAATGCGCTTTTGGTGTGTTATCAAATAGCCTGTACATTACATAGTAGACATGATGGTAGAACTGCTCAGTCACTGTACTTGCATAACAATTTCAAATGATCAATTGACCATTCCATACTGATGATATTCCATACCATTCCATACTGATGATAGAAAATGGGAAAAAAATCACAAACTGATCTGTAAATTTATTTTTATCCAAACAAGTCTGAAATAAATTGATTCAAATTCCCCAACACATTTCCTCCAGGGATTACACCACCGCCTAGTGCTACAGCTGCTGCTAACAATATTGTAACTAACCCTGTAAAAAACAACCAATGAAGACATGTTAGACATGTTAGAATTTGTAAATATCTGGGGTATTTTTTATTTTATTTCTTTTTTTAAGAAAAGACATGTCAACAACTAAGACAACGACATTTTTAGTACTAACACAGAAAATACAAAAGTACATTGTATATGTCGGCTGAACCGTGGCCCTAGTGAGGATCGAACAAGTAACCTTATTATCACTGACCCGACGAACTTACAACTAGACCAAGCTGCCGACTATAAATATATGTTACGTTTTTGTTTAATGTCAAATATGGATAATGACCATATCCCTATATACAGCAAAAAATCAATAATTCAGAAAATTAGAAACCGAAGGCATACAATATCAGGATGAAACAGGAACCAAAGCAATCAAACAACAACCCCCACCACATGAAAAGAAGCGAACTCCCGAAATGGGAGTGAGACCAGGTGCCCAGGAAGAGTAAGCATCTCCTGCTTGCATGCAACACCCGCCGCTTCATTTCGGTAGAACTGTCACATCAGTGTCATAATGCCTATAATTGAAATATTTTGCTTATGCAAGAATTTGTGTTGAACATTCGTTTTTGACGACCAGGAGCCACCATTGAATTTCAACCACACTTCCTAGGAATCCCTTTTTCCGTTTCAAATGTTAGAAGTAGGAATTTAGCAGCTTGACTGCAGAAATTTTAAGTCGTTGGAAATTCAACAATAGACTATTCCGTTACTGAAAGTGACTAAAATGCGTTCGAAATGCGACACTTGCTTAAAAAAAGCGATTTCTCACCTACAGGACAGTCACATGACTCAGTATTGACTACCCCGGATGTTGCTCCCGTACAGCCGCCTGTGTTACCGGACATAGCCGTCAAATCACATGCACAAACTCTCGTTCTTTTTCCCGTATCACACTGACAGCTCCCCCAAGATGTCCAAACTGTAGAAAAACCGAAAACGATTTTATTTGATTTTTTTTTTCATTTTACAGAACTAACACAATTTACACTATCTTGATCATTGGCGAATTTAAAGGAGGCGTGGGGGCGCACCCCCCCCCCCCCTCTCTAAAATAGTCAAAGTAAGGTTGGGTAAGTTAGGGGCTCAAACGTCAATTTCTGGCAGTTTTGAGTAGAATTTCACAAAATGTTCAGATTAAGTATAATTTACATTTCACTTTTGTTATACAACTCTAAAGCAAGGCATGACCAATTGCTAGTATTATGAGGTACTCAGTATAACCTCTTTCAGGCCTCAAAATCATTTGAAACAATGTTTGGTCGGTCTTTTTCTGATATATGTTATGAAAGTCCACATACCCTTACAGCAAAAGAATGTGATCTGTGGTGTGTAATCCCCACCCCTCCTCGCTTCGATAACCATCTTATTCATATAGCTTCTATAGAACCGATTTTCCGCATAGGGGAGGACTTCACCCTGGACTGAGGAAGGAGGAGGCTAGGTTGCACAAGGATTCTTTTACCTTTTTGCTATTTTTCACGTCCTATCTAAACTCAAATCCTGTATCCGCCCCTGATGATGTGCGGCAATTTTAACCAAAATTTGACAGCAACCATGTAGTTATGTTCCTTTTGGCCTTTTTTCCCTTTCTTTCCAATTATTTTGTGTGTTCTTCGGGGTTCCTTTTGTTGTTTGTTTGGCGGTTATGCATATTAAACTTTTAGAAACATAAACCAAAGCTGCGAAATTATAACCGATATATCTGTTAAATTCATAATTCATATGTACGAAGAGCAACTGCATTATATACTATAACACATGAAGGCAAGATAAGACATCGTTTCAATAAATTGTCACCAAGACAAATTATAAGGTCACAATAATTTAATTCTTGTTTCCGAACAATAGCTCTATTCATTTTATAGTAAATTTTAACGTAAACTATGATATTCAGATGATATATATCATCATTTTCAAATATTTTCAAAAAGCGAGAGGTCGAACTGACGACATTCTTCTGCATGTACATACAATGACAAAATTTAATTTAATATAGATAATGACCATATCCCTGTATACAGCACAAAATCGATAATTCAGAAAATCAGAAACCGAAGGCATACAAAATCAGGATAAAACAGGAACCAAAGCAAACAAGCAAAAACCTCCACCATATGAAAAGAAGCGAACTCCCGATATGGGAGTGAGATCATGTGCCCAGGAAGAGTAAGCATCTCCGGCTTGCATGCAACACCCGCCTGTCAATGTACCTGTCAATAAGCCATCTGATTTTATCCCTTCACCATCTCGTTCCTTCGTTGATAAGTGGATATTTTCTATCAGTGACATAGCTGGGCCAAAATTAAGTGGAATGCATTACGTTACCTAAATTGTCTGGGACCCAAATGAAGGTCGAAATAAATTCACGGGGTTGGGGTCCAGCAATACTTTGGTTTACTCCTATAAATCCTAAAGCTTCTAAACTAATTTGGCCCCGGTCAAAGTTCTTTATATAAAGAGTCAGATACAGATACCGCTTTAGTGTTTATGGTAATTAAAATGAAAGCATAATTTTAGGTATCATTTGTAAGATTTTTGTAAGATTTTCATAGATTCTATTTTTGGATATTCATATAAAAATCCAACCGGAAGGAGCAACGCAGAGGTCATTTCCGGCCAGGGGCTCAGATTGGGGACTTGTGATACTCGGTTTTTCATGATGTATTGTCGATTTCTCAAAAACGTATCGGCGAAACCCTAAATAAATTTCATATATTATTTAGACAGATATGGCCTTCAAATCAGCATAATTTTAATGTTCAGATATTTTCAGGAACAATTGGCGAAATGGGACAAAGTCCAACTGAATGACTTGTCAAAATTGCTCTACTTTCACTTTCACTTTCGTTTTCAGACTGAGAATGGTATCAAAAAGGTATATATTCATTTAGTACCTATGAAATCTACAGGAAATTATCTTTCTTTAATTTGATAAATCATTTTCTATATAAGCCTTTTATTTTTAGTCAGTAAATGACGGTATCTTTTCGATGTAGAACACTAGTTTTTGAGGACAAACCTTTATGCTAATGTAACTTTTAAACATGGGCGTTCGTCGAAAAAAAAAGCCATTCCAGAGTATTGCGTCAAATGAAGGGGAAGTATGATGAATGTACATGTACTTGCAATTGGATGCAGAAACTTTAGAAAAATGTGGATTCCTTAGCATATAAGCATACATCTTAGTTTCGCCACTGTCTATGACAAACCAATATGGACAAAATCGGTGTTTTCAAATGACTGACATGAACAATCACTGTCTGTTGAAATTCATTTTTATTATTAGAATTTTTTCTTTTTTTTTTTTACTAATTTCAAATATAAGAAATTTCATTTCTTTTCTTACAAGTTTATTTTCATATTTTAGAAATTCATTTGCATGTATAAGAAATTCATTTTCATATATGAAAAAAAAAGTTTCATACTTAAAAAAAAACATTTTCATAAAAAAAATCATTTTCATATATTAGAAATTCGCGCATCTATACTATGGATCCGAATTCTTTTGCAAAACTTACTGAAATTTGTAGAAAGGACTATTGCACTAACCCATCATATCGGCCCTATAATTTGGTCAAAAATGTTTTTGATAAAGGAATAATTAATTTTCACTTTTTGTAATGTTGAATGTTTGAGAAAATACCGTGTCATAATTTTGAGCCCTCGTAACGTCACGCGCGTGAGTATGACTTCGTATTCTGACGTCATTTGCCCTGAATGACGCAAAACTAAAGAAAATCATCATATTTTACACACAAGTCTTCAAAATTCGATCATCTCTGCTCCAGGCCTCGCCAACGCTATTTTTCACGCAAATCAAAAGGCCGATCAGAAATTCATCAATTGGTACAAAAATATTCATGGGCAAGGCCTGGAACGCTACTTGATATTCATGATTTTGTATCGCCATTTTGTTCATTTATTGATTTTTTTTCACTGATTTCAACGTTTTCAGCAACGTATTATTCAGTATAGGACTGTGAAATCAAAACAGGATTTCCTGATTTGGATTCACCATTCATTTGAAATTTTATAAACTAGAATATAATGGTTATATGAACAACTTTGAAAATAGGGCCGAAATTGCAGGTTACAGCACCTTCTCCTTTCTTATTTCAGAGTATAAGTTTCAAACATAAGAAAATGATATTTTTTTTTTTCAAATATTAGAGTTTCGATAATGAAAATATTTCAAAAAAGCTAATCTATGGGCCTAATGACCATGATAGCAGCATATCACGTGCTATGCAAATACTCTCTAACACGAGAATCCCTCTCGGTTATACAAGGTAAATACTGTCTACATCTACTATATATGAAATTATTTTAGGCCTATCATACGAGCATCAATTCATTTATATGATGGTAATCTTTTCTTGTCAAGAGTAGATGTATATTTAGAAAACACTCAAAGGAAACTTTTTCATAATTATATACATGTTATGATAACATGAACGTAAATAAACAAAAAAAGTATTATTTGGATTTCGAAAACCAGCAATGCTATTCACAAAAAGTCCTAAGTCTAAGATCACTCTTAGGACTAATCTTAGGAGAATGATCAAATTCATAAAAAATCTTAGAGAAAACTTACGACCAACTTCAGTCTTAACTTTAGGACTGCTTATACCCACCCCTAACTTTACGACATGCACTTAAGAGCAGTCTTAAGTGCAGTCTTATAATAATTCTCTGTCGCAAATATGGCCGCCGCTTTGTTTATTTTATTTTCTAAGAGATTTTCTTAGACAAGTTTTAGGCATTTTTCAGTGTGACGTCAAGCGGCTCAAAAGTAAGCGATATGAATCGGCTACGTGTCGCTGATCGCTGATTGCACCCCAAGACTTTCATTGAATATTGATTGTTCAAATTTACGACATGACTAGTTATTATGTTATGATAAAGACTTTTATAGATCAATGATGTGTTATATTTATATTTCCTTGCATTATAAAGGTACATTTTACTCTACATGTCTAACAGTGCTCACCAAACCGATCTTGACGTTACGTCATTTTTGTGAGCCAGAATGACGTCACATTTGTTTGACGTCAGCGATTTACGAAGAAAAAGTTTTGGCGCGTAATAAATACACATATTTTTTTCTTCTCAAAAGGATACACACAGAAACTTTCTCGATTGAAAGACATTGTAAAGCTTCTTGAGTCTATGAGAAATGTTTCCTATGTGTGAACTTATAATACATGGATTATTTTATCCCTGCAGGGGTAAGATTGGACGTTGAAGTATAAAGAATATGTAGGTTTTTTTTTTTTTTTTTGGACTCTTTAGCACTCGATGGACTTTCAAAGCTTTGTTGATTTGTCATCACCTATGATCATGAAACTATACTACATGTATAAACTATGGTATACTAAGCACCACATTCGCACAGCGCAA
Source organism: Pinctada imbricata (assembly GCA_033119305.1). NCBI lineage: Eukaryota > Metazoa > Mollusca > Bivalvia > Pterioida > Pteriidae > Pinctada > Pinctada imbricata. The sequence continues at coordinate 38,483,430 of VSWD01000003.1, forward strand.
CACCCCCCCCCCCCCTTTCATGGCACTTATAGCTATGATAAAGTTATCATGGTCGGTAAGTGTAGAAACAGAATGCAAAGCAAAGCACATGTATTATTTATGAATGTATTATGTACATACATTAGAAATGTATATAATGTTAACATGAAGGAGAAACAGTACATGTAATGTAAGTGTTCATCTTACATGCATAATGAAGAGAAGTAAAAAAAAATGTTCACGAAGTGCGATCACAAGAACGCCGTACGTCATTGAATATTGGTCGATAGAGAAATTAACAAATGTAAATTTGTACATGTAGATATAGAGATAGGAGTTAGTCGTGGTAAAAAGGTTCCAATCGAAATTTTTATTATGAAATCTAATTTTTCCAATTTGTGCGTAAAATTTTCTCGCAATGATGGGTCAATCCTACCCTATTTCGCTTTCCTAGTCGTGAAGCATGTGCCCGTCTGTTTGCCTGTTTCCAAGATTGAAACCAAGAACTCTGATTGGATGACACAGTTTCGACTCCTCAACCACTGCACGCAGAATGTGCAATATATGGACCTCTTATATGTATCGTTTTCCTTTTTCTTGGGGGTTGTTGCTAGATTTATATATGTTTACCCAAGATTAACAGTTTCTGTCAGACAATTACTAATGAGGCAAAGTGCAAAGATGTATACACTGAGAAAAAAAACCCCAAAATGTTCATCATCTAAGACACGGGCGGGGCATAGAATAATCAGTTGCATAAAAAAGCAGACACGGATAAATAGATCTAAATTTCATAGAATATCTGTACAAATGAATAGTTTTTTTTTATTTATCTCTAGTGAAATATCCGACTCGATATGTTATGCTTGCGCCGATTATATGATCGGAAGATTTGATTTTTTTTTTTTTTTTTTTGGAAAAGGAGGTGATTTATTTCTCTCTCCCTCTTTTTCTCTCTCATTAAAATTTGTAGTCGAGCCATACAACGTGTAATATCTTACAACCTATAAGCACCCACACTTCCACTGAGGACTGTCTGGGGCTGACAAAACGAGAAAGATGTAATATACGGTATATTTCATCTTTCTCAAATGTTTTTTTTTTTCATCATAAATACGTGAACGCCACACGTGCTTCAGATGGTCAGGGTAAGAGCTAATTCCCTCAACTTGTGCAAACATGCATATATTTTCATGAAATGTGCCCTTAATGAAGAGTAAAGTATTCACGTTTTGTAGAGACTAAAGTCCGTCCAATCTTACGACCGATCTTAAATTTTATCCTAAGTGCAGTCCTAAGATTACGACCAAGTTTAGGAGTGGTTTTGTGAATATTACATAAGATAAATCTTATGACAGTCTAAAGATTAATCCTAAGACTTAGACTTAGGACTTTTTGTGAATAGCATTGCAGAGTTACTTCTCATTTGAGACGGTATCTGACGTAGACTGATTGTGACGTCTTCATATTCTATGGAAACAATCATAAAAGTCTGGGAAATAGCGGTGTAAAATCGACGCTACCATACCATTTTCATGACGTCACAATGGTTTTACGTCAGATACCGCCATAAGGGGATATAACTCTTTATTCCGAAAAGACTCAATCTTGACCAGAATATATTATTATCATATTAATATACGTAAAATAATTCAATGTAGAGTAGATTTACCTTGCTTAATCGGAGGGGAATCCAATGCTAGAGATTATTTGCCTGTCACTTAATATGCTACCGTGTATATGAAACAAATAGATGAAAAAAGGAATTTTATACTCACGGTAATTGCATCCATTTGGTTGAACTGAAATCAAACGTATCATACATGATTAAATGCTTCATGGAGAGAACATTTAGAAAAAAAATTCATATCTCAAAAAGAAAAATATTAAAATCAATCAAAGGGTAAAGCTTAGTTAACACATGATTTTCAAGCATTTGTAGACTTGCTCAAGTCCTTATATCAAATTAATTTTAAAATAAATGAACAACTGTTTATTAATTGAATAAAATTTCTTCACGGCATAACAAAAATTTCTTCTCTAACCAATTGCTCACTGCTTGTAGTTTTAAGGGGGCATTTCTTTTCGACTTGAAAATTTTAATTAATAATTGCAATTCTATTTAAATAACTTTATTTGATATAAGGACTTGAGCACGTCTAACGCATTTGCCGCTACTTATATTATGATTTATACCTGTCCCCTACGGTCTTCCATACTATTCCATATATATAGAAGTTAATGTAAGAAATTTTGGTACATGTATTTTCGTCTTTTCAAAATTGTTAAAAATGAACTTCCTAAACTTCTTCAGAGAATTCAGGCCTGCTGAGTAGGACAAATATCACCTTATAGGTCTATTCAGCTAGTAAGCTTCGTTTAAAATGATTCTATGCACTACTTGAAAAGACTATACTTACCTGCTGCTGATTCTACAAAAAAACGATTTACATTCAATGATAAATCTTTATAAGATATTTTACGATATGATGATAATTGGTGTAATGTTACACGACTTTTAACATATTTTGAGATATTATTTTGTTTTAAAATGTGCAAGAACTTGTACAGTTTGTTAAAAGGCCGTCCAGTAGTTTGATATCCTCTTTTTATTTGATTTCCCTTGTTTCGATTTTTTCTCTTGTTGTATTTGTCTTCATTGTCCTTTGCAATTTGGTGTTTTGCTGTTGGTGAGTTGTCTTTTGCAATTTTGCAATTTGGTGTTTTGCTTTGGGTGGGTTATCTTTTGCAATTTGGTGCTTTATAATGAATGAGTTGTCTTTTGCAATTTGGTGTTCTGCAGTGGTTGAGTTGTCTTTTGCAGTTTGGTGTTCTGCTGTGGTTGAGTTGTCTTTTGCAATTTTGTGTTTTGCTTTGGGTGAGCTATCTTTTACAATTTGGTGTTTTGCTTTGGGTGAATTGTCTTTTGCAATTTGATATCTTGCTTTGGGTGAGTTATTTTTTGCAATTTGGTGCTTTGTAATGGATGAGTTGTCTTTGGCAATTTGGTGTTCTGCTGTGGGTGAGTTATCTTTTGCAATTTGGTGTTTTGCCGTGGGTGAGTTGTCTTTTGCAATTTGGTGTTTTGCTTTGGGTGAGTTGTCTTTTGCAATTTGGTGCTTTGTTGTGGATGAGTTGTCTTTTGCAATTTGGTGTTTTCCTTTGGGTGAGTTATCTTTTGCAATTTGGTGTTTTGCTTTGGGTGAGTTGTCTTTTGCAATTTGGTGTTTTGCTTTGGGTGAGTTTTCTTCTGCAATTTGGTGCTTTGTTGTGGATGAGTTGTCTTTTTGCAATTTGGTGTTTTGCTGTGGATAAGTTGTCTTTTGCAATTTGGTGTTTTGCTGTGGGTGAGTTATCATTTGCAATTTGGTGTTTTGCTTTGGGTGAGTTGTCTTTTGCAATTTGGTGTTTTGCTCTGGGTGAGTTGTCTTTTGCAATTTGGTGCTTTGTTGTGGATGAGTTGTCTTTTGCAATTTGGTGTTCTGCAGTGGGTGAGTTGTCTTTTGCAATTTGGTGTTTTGCTGTTGGTGAGTGCTACATTCAAGTCCTAGATGTTGAGGGCTCCATCCTATCGTTTATATATGTACTTTTGCAGAGTCGTTCATTTGTAACAAGGTCAGGGTACGATCCACCCTAAAATAGAAATTACGGAGTAACTAGAAGTAAATTACCATAATGATCATCACGGTATAGCTGTGACTTTCTGACCTAAGGCCAGAGCAAATATATTCCTTGTTTATGGTCAAGTATTGTTTGTGTAGACGAACCTCGATTTTTCTATTTCAAGGCAGGGGGGGGAAGGGGGTCAGCCCTTCGAGAGGAGATCTAGCTTATGGTTTTGAATAAGACATATTCGTAAATCGTGAAAAAAAGTTTCGAGAGGGGGTCAAAATATCTAAATAAATATATTTATTTCAACAAAGCAAGGAATGGATATTGATTTCAATTATTATAAGTTAACATTTGCATGTATATTTGTAATACCTTAACATGTATACTTTCACGATGATATGATTATTTTGATAAAGGTTAGTAAATGAATTTATGTAAAACGTAGCCTTTTATGTGAAGAGACAACTTTAGAGAGAGAAAACATCCTTATGGACTGACAACTATTCTTTATTTTTCTTGTTATCATTACATCTCACACATCTGTCAAAATATTGAAGTATATGTGAGAAAAGCAGTCATATATCATGAGTTATGGTGACTAGACATTTATGTACAAAGTATGTCATCATAGAAAGTCTATGGTATGAGTACAAAACAAAGGAGGGGATCTCCAACAACACCAGGTTGTAACACTCACAGCAAAATCCCAAAACACCCAATGCAAAAACAAAAAGCAGACAAGCACAGAAAGAGACGCGTAAGGGACAAGGAACGTCAACGCACAACACAGAAACATCAAACACAAAGGACTACACATAAACCACGAGACCAATGGGCAACCGGTGCCGACTTAGGACGGCCATCTGCCACGGAAATAGCAGAAGGTATGGTTACTTGGATTACGTGCGCACAACCCTCCCACTTATCCAATTACCCAGAGGTCTCGAAGAACGCAAAATTGTGGTGTAAAACAATCTCCTCACTGTCAGATGACCACACACAACAAGACCGCAAAACGCAGGGGCCCAAGCAACACAGATGAATGTACATCCCAACATAGAAAATACTAAATTATTTGGCATTATGTATATATAACATGTAATATCAATAAACAGTCAATAAGTCTCTTCACAAGTTTCAATATATTGAAAAAATAACAAACGCCGAATTAAAACTCAACAGGTTTCATTGATATCATCAGGAGTTTTGCAAATATACAAACAATATGTTATGACGTCATCAATACATATAGCGCGAAAATATTGAGTGCGCTTTACTGTAACGAAGGAAACATTGAAATATACAAGAACAATATAATGCGACGTCATGAAAATAATGCGCGTAAATTATGTTGTGCTTTTGCGATTTTTTAAACGTTTGAGCGTGATGAATATACTTGCGCAATATGTACATAGTGTTCATAAATAGAGTTCACTTGCTTAGTAATATGAATACAAGAATATGATTGATTTCTCATTTAAGAAATGCATTCAAAACAGGGTTAAATTTACTGATACACAAACTTTCATGATTTTCTCTTTCTATTTCTGTCGTCTTTTTGTGGAATTTATAAAATGGAAACACAGTGAAATTTGGGAAAACATCCTTTGCACAGTTCCGTATGTGCCCACTCACTGGTGTACATTGATACTTTGGTTCTCGAATTTGTTGTCTGTTAACCATCATGCGGTGACGAAGAGTGTCGCTCGTCTGACCGATATAGTTTTCTCCACATTCGTTGCATGTAATTACGTATAAAAGATTGGATGATGTACAATTAAAAGAAGATCGAACAGTGAACTTACTTCCGTTTTTAAATTTGAAATCTACCCCTTCCTGTAAGAACGGACAGGTCCCGCATCTTGTGTTATTGCATTTTTGAACGTTGTTTTCAGTTTCGGTCGGTATTTCATCTGAAAATTTAGCCTTGGTAAGAATCTTTTTGAGGGACGCACTTTGCCTTTTGCTCTTTATAGTTTCAAATTTTCTTTGCACACGCTGCATTGTGACATCTTGTTGAAGAAATGTTGCGTTGCTACGGAGAACTTGTAAGAATTCGGGGTTTTCGGTTTGAACGTTGAAACAAACGGAAGAACTTTTCTATCGGTTTTGTTCTTTTTTTTTGAAGAAGGTCTTGTCTAGGATGAGATCTTGCCTGTTGTATTCATAAAGTATGAGATTTTGCGGGTAATTTCTCTGTTTCAGAGGTTGATGAAGTTTATTTAAGCGGAGATCAAGCAGATCATTGTCGGACACTATAGTGCAGATTCGGCGCGCTAAATTATAGGGGACGTTGTTTTAGTATGCCTAGGATTGCATGAGTTGAAGAGTAGACATTGCTTGGTATCCGTGCTTTTGTAATTTATATCTGTGATAATATACTTCCCTGTTTCTTGATGACCATGACGTCCAAGAACGGTAATTGAGTCTGATCATATTCAATCGTAAATTTAATATTTGGATTGATACTATTTAGTTCCTCATGAAAAAGCATTAATTTGTCAATCGAATCTTCCCATATAATAAAACAGTTGAGTGTCAAGATATTGCTTCCAAGATTTGATAATATTGTTTTTGAATTCTTCCCCAAACTTTTCTCAAATCTTTTCGTAAAGTCTTATTTCTAGATATCCTAAAACAAGCGTGGCATAAGTTTGCGCGACTTTTGTTCCCATTGCAGTTCCAAGTTTCTGTCGGTATATTTTTCTATTGAAATGCATGAAGGCATTTTGTAGTATTAATTTCAAGCTTTTTACGCGTTTTATACCGTGGATATGATCCTAATGTCACCAGACGGACACTAGGCTTGGTACTTGACCAATCTACAGTCTTGTACAAGCGCATCCTCGAGACTTGCACTCTGACTGACTGTGACGACGGGACTCCATAACGGGCCCTGTCCAAACCTCTCTGAATGTCAGTCGGGCTCCTCGGGTGATTACATCATTAGCTCGCTACAGCCGCATGCCCTATTTTGATATCCATTTACATATTCATCCGTGTTTCTGGGGCCTCTACGTTTTGTGGTCTTGTTTGTGTGAGGTCATCTTACAGTGAGGGGGTTGTTTTACACCACAATTATTGTTCGTTCTTCGAGACCTATGGGTAATTGGAGAAGTAAGAGGATTGTGCGCACGTAATCCAGGATAACCACACCATTTGCTACTTACGTGACAAATGGCCGTCCAAAGTCGGCACCGGTTGCCCATTGGTCTCGTTGGTTTATGTGTAGTCTTTTGTGTTTGATGTTTACATGTCTTATGTCTCTTTTCCGTCTCATACTATACTCGTCTTTTGTGTTTTTGCATCGGGTGTTTTGGTGTTCTGCTTTTGGTTCTACAACGGGGTCTAGTTGGAGATCTCCTCCCTTCTTTTCTAGTACAAAGTTCTTCGAGTATCTGTAGTGGAGTAAATTCGGGAATTGATCTAACCAATATTCTATCGTGCCTAATCCAAGTTCGTGCGGGATGTTGGAATACAAATTTGTAGCATCAAATGATACAAAAACGGAATCCTGTAAAACTTGTTTTGGCGATGTATTAAGAAAATCTACGGTATCCCTGACGTAGCTACGGATATTTACAATATACGGTTTAAGCAATATATCAAGCAAATTACTTATTCTATGTGTCTCACAGGTCGGCCCGGCAACAATTTGTCTTACTTTCAAATCAGCGGGGCTCTGCAACTGAATATATGCAGTCTGCGATTTTTCACATTGCTCGCTTATTGATTTGCTTTTGTGTATTTTTGGTAAGCCATAGAAGTTGCTGGTTTTAGAATAAAACACTAATAGATAATCCACTTCCTTTTTAGTGAGGTTCGATCCGTGTTCCTGAACGATTTTCGCAAGACTTTCTAATACAGAACTTGGACTGTAATTTGTGGTTTCTTCACTTATTTCACGTTGCAGTGTGGAGCAGTTAAAATCGTTCCCCGTGGCCTGATGTTTGTCAAGTGTATTAATTACTTCTTTCCAGCTCTGTCACCTGAAAGAAGCTTTGTTTTGGCCTTTTTATCAATGTGACATCATTTATATAAATATATTTTTTGCTTTTTCGGAAACTAGCTATTTTACCGATAAATATCATAGAAATTTAAGGAAGCCGCGCACTCTCTGAAAAGTAAATGTACAAATCTAAATTCAAAACATTAAAGAGGGCGCTACTGAAATGAAGTTTAGTGGCTCCGCTGGAAGCATCACTGATAAGAATCTAATATTCGAAACACGTGTCTGGTGCATGGAAATTGGTTTGGAATTTTCTTCAAGAAGGTAAAGAGTTGGAACCCTTCGACATTAATCATAATAAGATTCGTATTGTAAAATTTAAAGACAAAGAGATTTGTAATATTCGCGATCCATTATTACAACGGCGTTTCCTTTGTCCGCGTCTTTAATTACAACATTCGTATCTTTTCGTAATCATTCAATGGCGTCCCTCTCAATGTTCAATAATCGTTCAATGGCGTCATCCTGTTTTGAATGCTTTTCTTAAATGAGAAATCAGTCATATTCTTGTATTCATATTATTTAGCAAGTGAACTCTATTTATGAACACTATGTACATATTGCGCAAGTATATTCATCACGCTCAGACATTTTAAAAATCGCAAAAGCGCAAACATAATTTACTGGATTTAAATGACGTCGCTTCATATTGTTCTTGTATATTTCAATGTTTCCTTTTTTACAGTAAAGCGCACTCAATATTTTCGCGCTATATGTATTGATGCCGTCATAACATATTGTTTGTATATTTGCAAAACTCCTGATGATACCAATGAAACCGGTTGAATATTAATTCGGCATTTATTTTTTAATAACATGTAATATGTATAGCCTAATTATTATTAATATTCCACAAAAAGGTGTTATGTAGATTTTGAAAAGGTATACATGTATATTATATGTAAAATTGTTAATTGGGTAATAGCATGAATGAAGTATAATTTCTTTGGTGCTCGGTTTGTTTGTTTTTCGTTGTGGGGGTTTTTTTTTTTTTTTTGTAGGGTTTTTTTTTTTAATTTATTTTTATTTCTTTGAGGGGGGAGTATTTTAGCTTTCATCTTTTAACTAAAATATTATAGGCCAAACTCCGTCCAACATCGAATTACTAGGACCGACGTTAGATATATACAATTATACAGTAATAAACAAACGGAAGTAGCTCATCATAAATATGATGCCAAACACAAAATAAGATATATTATAAGAAATGCGCGTTTTTTTATTCAATAAAAAAAGACTCATGTTTAATACAATATACCTGTTGAACAAATGATAACGAGCCCTACTTGGGGGGGGGGGGGGGCAAAGGGCAAGGAATTGACAAAAATCATGAAATTTTTCCATTATCCCATATCTTTTCTAAATTAAAGTCTGGGCCTTTCCTGAATGGTTTCATCCCTTGAAAATTATTAACCCACCCATGAAATATCATTAACCTGGACAATTCGCTGAAAGGTCGATAGATCAATAACGACTTTCAACATTTCGTTACATGAAAAATCCAAGTTATAAACATATTATCCCACACTTAAAAAATCGTACTTTTTGTTTATTTTGGAAAAAGATGCAATTAACAAGTTAATAAATCTATTATTCATGAACTTCTAATTATATGTATTTTCATAGTCTATTCTTGTTCATAACTTTTTTACCACATGAGATACTTTGGGTTTGATTTAAGGAATCATTGTAATATTTTTTTGGTTGATCGAGGTATCAACACCAAAAATTGAGGGAAAACTGCATCGTGCGCGTAGCGCAAGATGCAAAAGTTTTCCCTCAATTTTTGGTGTTGATACCTCGATCAACCAAAAAAATATTACATTGATTACTTATCATTTCATTACGTCGCTTTTGAACGTTTATTTGCAGCTTTGAAATCGTGTTGCTAACGACGTTGCTTATGACGTTGCTAAGCGCGTACTTCCGTTTTGTGTTGATACAGGTATCAACAAAATTTCTCGGCCAATCAGAATCGTCGTTTCTTAATAATAACAATGGAAATTAAATGATACGGTATTCCATCTTTGAATTGCTTGAGATAAGACATGTCCTTTCTCTTCGAAATTACACGGTCGATGCAAAGAACTTTTCCACATTTGCTTATGTTATGGTGATTGAGCTTAAGGGCCTTCTTGAGTACGACCTTTCTAGTTGAACGTCTCTTACCGATTGCGACATTACCTGCGGCTAGCCAGCAGGGGATGCTTACTCCTCCCGGGCACCTGGTCCCACCTCTGGCTTGCTAGGGGTCCGTCGATGCTTAATTTTGTACTCTATGGTGAGTGCTGTTGAGATTATCGTCAGGATTTTTTTTAACTAATTTTGCTTTCGTGGCGGGTGTTACATGCAGTCAGAGGACGCTCACTCCTCCCGGGCACTATGTCCTGCCTCAATTCGGGGGTTCGCGATTGCCTTGATAATGGAGACGCACGCACTTTTGCCAAATTTTCCTGGATTTTTGACTCCTGAACTACGGGAATACTTTCGTCTTCCACCGCAACGTCATAGGTTCCTTCCACTACTTTCCACTCTCAATATGACCTTGCCTTCACCCCTTAGGTCCCATGTATATTTCAAATTAATTAAAAGGGAAATTACATAAATTAAGATTGAAGATAGGAATAAAGTTAGAATAACTGTTCTAAATTATAGCGCCAAATATTAATTCTAATTCATTCTGTTTGTTTCAAGCATTCTGATTGGTTCACAGGATTTCTACAAGCACTTATAACGACGATATACATGCCGCAAACCGACTCACTTGACATACTTTAAAATGTATTCATACGTTAATTTGCAAGTTACAAGCTTTAGCGCACTTTTTGCTTATGACGTCATGCTTCCCTTTGTTCTTCGCTCCTGTGACGTCATACTGTGACTTAAAACTCGAGGTATGAGCTTGTAAATGGCGTTCTCCACATGTAAATAACAGAACAAGTAAGTTTATTATTGATTACACTTTGATTTTTCGCCATTGCAATAAATACGAAGCAGTTGTATTTCATATTTTGCAGCGCAATAATTTCTGTTGGTCGTTGTAAGTCCTCCGTAGCAACGTCACCTCTAAAGCGATACGTGGGACCCTCCTAGGGGTATAAAAAGTTAAAATATGTCACATGAATTAGAATAGGGATAAGCGTACTGTGTTTTGTGGTTTCGACAGGTATATGTTGGATATACTGTTGGAAACATACGTTAAACCGTCGGGGACAAGCCCCGACGGTATAACTGCGTTTCCAACAGTATATCCAACATATACCTGTCGGAACCACAAAACACAGTACGTTTATCCCCTAAAAATAATCGCATTTGTTATTTTCCGACGTTATTAAACTACAATGACGTGACGTCATAATAGGGCCGCCGACAGAAATCCTGTCGAAACTGGGGACCCTTGAATCCAAGGGTACTTTGCAATGAAGCGTGTGGCGGAATGCGATGAAACCCTTGGTGCACCAAGACGGTATACTTTAACGTCTAAACATTTCAATCATGACCTTGGACGAAAATACCGTATAACCAGAAATTTTCGCGATAATCTAATTTTCGCTATATTCGCGAGTGATTTGGAATCGCGAAAAATTATTCTCGCGAAAAATTGTGTTTGATAATGTTTAACATCAATCGGTATATTAGTGCAGTTTTGGTTTTACTGTACATGTGTCATTCTTCACATATCCCGAAGTAAATGGAGTGTATTCTTAAGATAGAAATAACTGAAACTTCAATAATGGAAGGTACAAAACAGTGAGGTCATATGTACATATTTATTTGTAATTTCGGAAACGCGAAAAATTATTCTCGCGAAAAATTGTGTTTGATAATGTTTAACATCAATCGGTATATTAGTGCAGTTTTGGTTTTACTGTACATGTGTCATTCTTCACATATCCCGAAGTAAATGGAGTGTATTCTTAAGATAGAAATAACTGAAACTTCAATAATGGAAGGTACAAAACAGTGAGGTCATATGTACATATTCATTTGTAATTTCGGAAACGCGAAAAATTATTCTCGCGAAAAATTGTGTTTGATAATGTTTAACATCAATCGGTATATTAGTGCAGTTTTGGTTTTACTGTACATGTGTCATTCTTCACATATCCCGAAGTAAATGGAGTGTATTCTTAAGATAGAAATAACTGAAACTTCAATAATGGAAGGTACAAAACAGTGAGGTCATATGTACATATTTATTTGTAATTTCGGAAACGCGAAAAATTGTGCTCGCGAAAATAAACATACCCTATTTTACCATGAAATCGCGAAATTTGATACTCGCGAAAATTTCTGGTTATACCGGTACATTATCTGTTCAGTAATATATCCATCATCTTTTAAGACAAGATAGGTATATTTCACATGTGTCAACCATATGATGAAATCATTCTATTGATACTACTATGATGTTTACCATAAAGACTACATTGTTTGTATTTAGACTAATCATATCTGCCTTTCCAAAATGCAGCCTTAAAAATCTATCAGAATACATGAAAATGTCCACCTTTAGTGGTAGAAACATGTTACGATTGGTTACAAAGACTCATCTGGAAATTTAGGGGATGTTGGTAAGATATTTACAAAAAAGCAGGAAATGTTCCGTGTGTATGGACTTGTAGGATCTCCTGGAAAAATTCTAAATGCACCCTTGTTATGTCATCAAATAGCCTGTACATTACACAGAAGTCATGATGGTAGAACTGCTCAGTCATTGTACTTTCATAACAATATCATAAAAATATCATTCCATATTGAGGATATTCTTACTTTTCTTTTCGATCGTCTAATACAGTTGAAATTAAGAAAATGGGGAAAAATCACAAAATTGATCTGTAAATTTATTTTTATCCAAACAAGTCTGAAATAAATTGATTCAAATTTCCTAACACGTTTCCTCCAGGGAGTACACCACCGCCTAGTGCTACAGCAGCTGCTAACAATATTGTAGCTAACCCTGAAATGAAATCAACAACCAATGAAGACATGTTAGAATTTGTAAATATCTGGGGTTTTTTTTCAGAAAAACACCACAGACATATATACATATTACAGGCAACGACATTTTTAGTATTATCACAGAAGATACAAAAATATTTGTCGGTTGAACCGTCCTTATGATCACTGGCCCGACGCTGTTACATGTACCACTAGACCACGGCCGACTATTTATATCTTATGTTTTCGATCAATGGCTATAATTCAAACGACCATGAGCCACCATTGAATTTCAAATACATTTGCTAGGAATCCCTTTTTCCGTTTCAAATGTTACCAGTTGAAATTTAGTAGCTTGATGGATTAATACGGAAAAAAAGTCGCTGAAATTTAAGCTATAAACTATTCGATCAATTAAAAAGGCTAAAATGAGTTCGAAATGCCGTTAATTGGCGACGTCTCACCTACAGGGCAGTCACATGACTCAGTATTGATAACCCCGGATGTTGCTGCCGTACAGCCACCTGTGTTACCGGTCATAGCCGTCAAATCACATGCACAAACTCTCGTTCTTTTTCCCGTATTACACTGACAGCTCCCCCAAGATGTCCAAACTGTAGGAAAAACCGAAAACGATTCTTTTTCTTATTTTACAGCAAGCATGCAGTAAAATTTTCCCTTTTTTTGCATTATTTTTGCATGTTCTTTGGGGGATGTATTTTCTTTGTTTGTGTTTTTTTTTTTCTTTTTTGTTAAGGGTTTTTTTTTTTGTCTTTTTCTTTTCTTCAGTTGTGCATATGGAACTTTTAGAAGCATGAAGCAAAAATGCGAAAACTGAGATATTTTTTACATCGAAATTCATTTGTATGAAATGCATTTGAATAATATATATTGTAACACATGAAGGAAAGATAAATTGTCACAAAGACAAATCATTAGGCAACAACAATTTGAATTCCTGTTCCCAAACAAGAGCGCTTTTCATTTTCATGTCAATTTTAATATATGATATTTAGATGATATCTATCATGATTTCAAATGTTTGCAGAAAGCGAGAGGGCGAACTGACGGCGTTCCTACCAAAGCGCCCCTCTGAATTTATCCCTTCACCATCTCCTTCCTTAATTTAGTGGGACTCTTCTTTGACAAATGAAATTTCTATCACTGGAATCTCCTTCGATTGAACAAGGTACATTCTGTCTAAATCTACTTTATATGAAATATTTGCAGGCCTCTGATACGAGAATTATTCTTGTCAAGAGTTGAGGTACATTCAGAGAACGCTTAACCATCTTTTTTTTTTATTATTTTTATTTACATGTTATGATATGGCGCATGTAAATAAACAAAATTTCCTGTTGAAGTGTTAGCTGGATATACCTCTATTCTTTACCAAATAAATTACCACCATATAATTGATAAAGATGCCTAAAATTAATTCATGTAAAGTAAATTAAGACAGTCAGTATTTACCTTGTTTCATCGAAGGGAATTCTCGTGCTAGATTTTTTTTGCGTGTCATGTGATATGCTACCGTGTATACTAGTATGTAACAAATGAATGAAAAAAAAATTATGTATACTCACGGTAATTGCATCCAGTTGCTGAAAATGAAGTCAAACATACCATGATATACATGGACATGATACAGAGAAGCTTTATTGAGATAAAATTTCAAACAGGGAAATTATTATAATTAATCGATTTACTAGCATTTGTAGAAACATCGCGCTTAAATTATGAAAATGTTTCAGCAACTTTTCTACAGAAGACCGTAGCTGACAGGTACATTTTTTGTACATTATGAAGTATAAACTAACTGCCACATACAAGAAAATTAAGCGGCGGCTTCCACATAAATTAAGTGGCAACTGCCAGATAAATATATGGCGGCCAGATAAACTCTAATTTATACTTGTCCACTACGGTCTTCAGTTACGTTACTATTCCATATACTTCTGCATTGACGTTAAAGTAAGAAATGTTGGTACTTGCGTTAAATTCAAATTGTTAAAGAGGGGGAGGGGAAATGAAGAAAGGGGGGAGTTCAGGGACGGGAGGGGAGAGGCGTACCCCTCTGCCCCCCCCCCTAAATCAACTCGATAAAGATTAAGTTATAGGTTGATTCAACAAACAACCTTCGTTTGAAGTTAAATGATTCTATCCATTACTTGAAAAAGACTATACTTACTGGCTGCTGACTCTACAAAAAAGAATTAACATAAAGTTGATAAATATTGCATCATTATAAGATGTTGTACAAAATGTAACACTTTTTAAGATATAAATTTGATGTAAAATGACCTTTCAATTGAAGAAATAACTTAGCCATGCTGTCTGGTAATTACATCATCGATATTAATTTCAAATTATTTTCTTCGCATGTCTTGATAGCACAGCAATAAATCCGTAAATCTGTCAAATCTTTATCATGACAAATATAGGAGGGTAGTGCGCACGTGATCCGGATTTAACTACACCATCAATCAAAGGTGGCAGCTAAAAGTACATGTAATAAATTTTTAAATTTTTTGTTAATTGGAGCCTTCTTCATAATAGATTAGCGTATCTTTTCATTTTCAATTATGTCGGCGCCTTGGTCTAGAGGTTAAAGATGTCGGGCCAAGGACGATAAGGTTTGCTGGTTCGAACCGCACTTAGTACTATGGATCGGCCGACATATATATACCAATATTTACATTACTAGTAGATTCCCCATGTTAAACGCCCAGTAGGCAATTAGAATAATTATATTCCAATAACTTGGGTTGCTATTGTGACGTCACGTTCAAGTTTTCCATGTAGGGAGAATTTACGAACGTTAAAATACATTATTTACTTCTTCCGTACATTATTTTGAGGCCAATGCATTTAGGGGGAGAAGTGAAAGGGGGTGATTTTTTTTTCTTTTGTTTTGCTTTGGGTTTATTCTATTTTTTAATTTTATTTATATATTTTTTTAATTTAATTTTTTTTTTTTTTTTTTTTTTTTTTTTTTTTTTTTTGGTGGTCGGAATCTCGAGTAAAAATTCTAACTACTCATGGAATAAAGCAAGGTAGATTACACATTGTTAATATGTCACATCATCTTATTGTTTAAATAATCTTCCTTTTTAGTAGATTTTATTCGGAATTTGGTCTTCAAAATTTAGAATGAAAAATTTTAATTTTGAATACCTGCAGTCTGTTTCACATAAATACTTACGAAAAATTTAAGGAATTTTCGTATCATTTTAAAATTGCTCAGTTCTACTGACTTACTTAGATTTGAAAAGTCTTGTTTTTGAATTTATATTTAGTATGTAAAAATGATATTACAGTGTAGAAAATGATAAACAATTTAACTAGTAGAATACATTTTGAACCTTTTACATGTATTAACGGACGAAAGTTATGAAAAATCGTTTTAATTTTCGTAAGAACTTCTGTGTATTATAACTTTTGTCTATATACGATTGCATCAACAAAGATTATAAGAAGTATTTATATAAACTGAATTGAAGTTTCTATTTGTTATTCAGATACATGTACTCATTTTCAAAAAAAGCCATGAAGTCCATGTACATGTAATTTGAAAAAAAAAATCATAGGCGTGAACATATTGTTGAACGGAATTGGCCGTCCTATAGTTTAATATCGTCTTTTTGTTTGATTGTTTGTTTGTGGGTGAGTGCCACAACCAAGAGTCTGTTTTACAAAAAAAAATTACAACTTTAGGAACTTTTTTAACCTTTGATCCCTTAGTACTAACTCCTCATATTAAATAAAATTCGCAATATTTTGTTTTTTGAATTTGTCTAATTAGTACAAAATGTATATAGAAATGTTCTGAGAAAGGACAACTTAGTTAAAAGTTTTTTTTGCTGATGATGGAAGTTACGAAAAGTCCTAAAAATTTTCATGAGCGTTTTTTTTTTTTTTTTTTTTTTTTTTTTTTATTATTATTATTTTTTTTTTTTTTTTTTTTTTTTGTGAAACAGGCTCCAGGTCATAGCTGTTGGAGGTTCTATCCTTTCGTTTATATATGTACTATTGTACTTCTGTACAGTCATGTATTTCATTATATGTATTTGTTACAAGGTCAGGGTATAGTCAACCCTTAAATAGAAATTACGGAGTAACTAGAAGTAAGTGACCATAACGATCACAACGGTTTAGCTGTGACTTTCTGACCTTAGGCCAGAGCAAAAGTATTCTTTGTTTATCGCCATGTATTGATTGTTTGTACGAACCTGAATTTTATTTTATTTTTAATTAAAGGAAGGGGATAGGGATTTATCCCTTAGAGAGAAGATCGCGCTTATTGTTTTAAAAAAGATATAATACCATTCGTAAAACGTGAAAAATAAAGATTAATGAAAATTTCGAGAGAGTGAGGGGAGGGGGGTTAAAATACATATTTTTCATCGATTTTTCATTTTCGAAACAATGCATGGCATGGAGAGAAATATAAATTATAATGTTAAAATATACTTTCAAGATGCTCTAATGATATTAAGAAACTTTAAGGTAAGTAAGTCAAATTATGTAAAAACGTACAGTACCTCTTATGTGAAGTGACAACTGAATTATAACTAACATTCCTACAATATTTGCGAAAGAAAACATCCTTGTGAAATGGTACATTTTCTGTATATTTCCTGTTACATGTATCAATACATCTCAAACTTTCTGTCAAAATATTGAAATATATGTGAGGAAAGTAGTCATAAATCATGAATTATGGTGGCTAGACATTAATGTACAAAGTATGTCATAACACAAACGTGTATGCACTGATTCTAGGGTACACGGCCTTGGAAGAGTACATGCTACATGTAACACAGAAAGTTGGTGGACATTACATGTATGTATGTATAACATGTATCTATAGCCACAACCCTCTGGGGCCTAAGGCCAGAGCAAATGTAGTATTTGTTTCCATTTTATGTCTGTAAAATTGTTGATTAGCTAATACATGTAGCATAAATGAAGCATAATTTCTTTTTTTTTTCTGGCGGGGGAAAGGGGGGGGGGTGAGGATTTTAGCCATCACTTTTTAACTCAGCATATTTTTTCTACGTATTACGTAAACCGACGTTAGAAATATACAATTTTTAAATTCATAAAAAAACCCGGAAGTAGTTAATTATGTATACATGTATCAGAATCTGTAAATAATAAAAATCAAAATACGGACATTTACTTATGTTAAGGACGTTAATAATCCCGTAAAGTAAAAGTCAGCTTGTATCAGTCCTCTTATGGTCCTTTCAGTATTACAAATATTAAAATCTTTTGGTGCAATCTTTAATTTTTCAGCTGAACAATGATGTTCAACTGAAATTGCGAGAAGCGATACGAGTATGTAGAAAAAAATAATTCGGAAGCCTATGCTCTTCAGGGTAAAAATAGGTAAAATAAATATCTTAGGGCAAATTCGGTTTAGACGTTTTTCAATCAAGATTTGCGATTGTTTACATTTTCGATATTGTCTTCATCAGAAGGAATGACGGGGCAGTCCTGTTTTATATACATGTAACAAAGGCTCTTTTTTTTAATGTCATTCATTGCATTTTTACGACAAATTTATTCCTTTTGCATCAAGAAGGAAGACGATCACATTATATGATAAATTATTGTAGGTGGCGCCACATTGAGAATAACAAAGCTGCAAGTACGATAAAGTACATGTAATATACACTGGCGCGTCTAGAAATTTTGTGAACGGGGGCCCAGCCAATCAGGAGGTACACCCTGATTTTGTCAATTCAGAAGGGGGAAGCTTACTCCCTTACCGTTCTTGCATTATTCCAGATGGCTAGTGACTCTGTTTAAAGCAGCACATTCCGACTTCGGATTGTAAAGGGATTGATACTTGTAATACGTATTTCTTAATAACATAGATAAACCCATGTTATGGTCATTCATCGGTGTTCCAAGTATCAAATCCGATACCTCCCCCGTAAGAAAGATGTATACAGACGTTCGAAATTTCAGCTGTAGCCGCGCCTCCTCGTGAATATTTATGATCGGGAGAGCTCCGAGGATTAAGTGATTAGATACACATACCGATTTAGAAGGCCATTCCGCAAAGACATGAAATAGACATCGTATGTTTCATTCATACGGCATTTCAAACAGTAACGATAAAATAATGTGTATCAAACGATTTAGGACCGATTATATCTAATTTGACTTATATGTCCAGCAAATATCAACTACTTCGTGGCGTGTGACGAGATTTAACTCATTTTTCACCGAATTTTATGTATCCATTTGGTCTCTGATTTATAATTTCCATATTGCTCTATCACACTGTGTCTTCCTTAAATTTCTTTCTCTATCCAAATCTGAGTATCAGTACGTTTTTCCCTCTTTTCCGTTGAGAGTGTACGCTAATCGCCATGTTTGTTTTGATTTGTGCATTCGTTTTTAAATTCATGGATTACGATAACATTAAGGACCTTTGGATAACAATTTTGGTATTGACGAAAAGTTTATAACTTCTACCATCTCGGAAAAGTGCGTAGCGCAATGATGCAAAATTTTCCTGTCCAATTTTTCGGGTGATACCTGCATCAACAGAAAAAATATAAGATTCATTTCTTATCATTCAATTACCATCTATTTATGGAAAACAGACTGCTTTCTTGGATCTAAAAACAATCAATCATCGCACTATATTTCGTAAGTCGGAGGGTTTCGCAGTGATACGTCTGCCAACACAAGTTATGGTAGCCGCCATGATTCAAAACCGAACGATCGTCTCTCTATATCTTTGGAATAAGGACCAGTTTGAGCAAATTCTGCGTGCACTGTTAATTTGTGAGTAAGTAGAAAAGAAATGGTACCCTTGAAATGATAAGTAAACATCATCAAATTGTATTTCAGCAACGAGTTCATTCGTGTTTGAGAGAACCCCCGATTCTAAAAATAGTGCTATAAATAGACTTCCTTGAAAAATTGTGTTGATCGATGTATCAACAAACTTTCTCAGCCAATCAGAATCTTCGTTTCTTGAAAATGACAATGGTAGTGTGATTTTGGAATGCGATTCAACATTCAACATTCGAATGTTGAACCGCGTTCCAGAACGTGATCAACATTTAAAAATGAGCGATGTCTAATTTATATCAACCAATCATTTCTATTTAATAATTCAATAAATATAAAAGAGAAAATGTTATTTTTTACTGAACAGTAAAATAAGTGTCCGTTCTCCGCCTTTTAGTACGAATCTGAGATGTCCAGGGTGGAAATTTAGAAATGTACAAAAATTAACAGTATTGACAGATAAATTCAATGGTCTATGACTTACAAATCATCTTCACGTAAAAAATCATGTCGAAGAAAATAAACATTTAATGTAAAAACAGGTGATAATATTTGATCACGTGACTGACATATATCCAAATATAGAAAAAATAAATGGAGGAGCGACATTTTTGGGGTTAGAGTAAAGGTGACACCATCTTATCCTTAAGTTCATGAAATGCAGTGCACCTCTACATATTTATTGGCAATTGTCTGACTAATTGATGGTTAAAATATGGTTATGGTAAAATTCTTCGTTTACGAGATATAGCTCCCATATCTCATCCGGTATATACATGTAATGCAGTGCACCTCTACATATTTATGTCTATAGGAAAGATCGAAGTCCCCTGAATAGAGAGCTGAAATTTTCAGGAAATCTAGATAATTGTCTGACTAATTGATGGTTAAAATATGGTTATGGTAAAATTCTTCGTTTACGAGATATAGCTCCCATATCTCACCCGGTATATACATGAAATGCAGTGCACCTCTACATATTTATGTCTATAGGAAACATCAAAGTCCCCTGAAAAGAGAGCTGAAATTTTCAGGATACTCTAGATAATTGTCTGACTAATTGATGGTTAAATTCCCTAACGAAAAAGTACTATAGTATACTATAGTATACTATAGTATACTATAGTATACTATAGTATACTAAAGTATACTATAGTATACTTTACTACACAAAACTTTACTATACTATACTATACAAAACTTTACTATACTACACAAAACTTTACTATACTACACTATACTACACAAAACTTTACTATACTACACGAAACTTTACTATACTACACAAAACTTTACTATACTACACAAAACTTTACTATACTACACGAAACTTTACTATACTACACGAAACTTTACTATACTACATGAAACTTTACTATACTACACAAAACTTTACTATACTACACAAAACTTTACTACACAAAACTTTACTACACTATACTACACAAAACTTTACTACACAAAACTTTACTACACAAAACTTTACTACACTATACTAAATGAAACTTTACTATACTACACGAAACTCTACTATACTGCACGAAACTCTACTATATTATACGAAACTTTATGAAACTTAACTATACTACACAAAACTTTATGAAACTTAATTACACTACGGGAAACTTTATAACATAAAATGTAACGGCATGGACAATCAGGATGTTTTTTTTATAATGCCTTGTTCACATGAATGCGCATAAGATTTTCGTACATTTGCACTGATAGTCATATATAGTTATAACAGAAATAAAGCTTACGCTCACGCAGCAAGATACGCCCTTTGGGATTCTTTTCACACCACCAAAATATCTAAGTCCCATAACTCCATAAGGACAAATTGGATGAACCTGAAAATCGAAAGGCGGCTTCCTCTTCAAAGTCTGATCACAATGAACAAATATCATGAAAATCTGTTGACGCATATTCAAGTTAATGTGTTCCATGTACCTACATTTTGCCCTTAGCTTAACATGTATGTGCATATAACCCCCCCCCCCCCCCCCCCCCATTACACATATTTCTGGATAATGTGACAAAAAATTTAAGAAACCGTTATATATGTGAAAGAACATCCTTTATACTTGAAGTATACCAAATTTCAAAACATTTCTACCAGAAATAGATTTTTTAAGAATTTTGAACTATTTTAGTATATTTTCATTGTATTCAAAATATCTAAGTCCCATAACTCTGTAACGACAAATCAGATGAACCTGAAAATCGAAAGGCAGCTTCTTCTTCAAAGTCTGATCACAATGAACAATGTAGAAATATCCTGTAAATCTGTTGACGCATATTCAAGTTATTGCGTTCCATGCGCCTATATTTTGCCCCTTAGCTTAACATGTATGTGCATATAACCCCCCCCCCTCCCATTACACATAATATCTCGGTTATGTAACCAAAAAATTAAAAACCCGTTACATATGTCAAAGAGAATCCTTTCTACCTTAAGTATACAAAATTTCAAAACATTTCGACCAGAAATAGATTTTTGAAATAATTTTTAACTATTTTAGTATATTTTCACTGTATTTTAAAATATCTAAGTCCCATAACTCTGTAACAACATATCAGATGAACCTGAAAATAGAAAAGGCGACTTCCTCTCCACAGTCCAATCATAATGTATGAATATTATGAAAATCTCTTGACGCATATTGAAGTTATTGCGTTCCATGCACCTATGTTTTGCCCTTGGCTTAACATGTTTGTGCATATAACCCCCCCCCCTTCCCATTACACACAATATCTCGGTTATGCGACAAAAAAATTAAAAACCCGTTAAATATATCAAAGAACATCCTTTCTACTTGAAGTATACAAAATTTCAAAACATTCCGACCAAAAATAGATTTTTAAATAATTTTAAACTATTTTAGTATATTTTCACTGTATTTTAAAAATCTAAGTCCCATAACTCTGTAACGACAAATCGGATGAACATGAAAATCGAAAGGCGGCTTCCTCTCCACAGTCCAATCATAATGTATGAATTTCATGAAAATCCGTTGACGCATATTCAAGTTGTTGTGTTCCATAGGCGGACGGACAGACGGACGGACAGACGGAGGGACTTCGCCATACCATGATACGACCCGTCAACTGACGAGCGTATAAAAAGTAGAATTTATGCCCAATTATTGTATTTCTAATAAGTTTCGTCTAGGCTTTTAGAATTTTCAGAAAGGCTGATACAAAGCTTGGCATTTCATCATTACGAGATAAAATGATTTCATAGTACAACGTTACTTAAGTCAAGAGGTACTGTGCAATGCACATTAAATAAGATAGCGTATTTGGCTTCGTATTCTATGATTTGAGGTCCAAGGGTTTTTAATAATATCAAAGTATGGTATATACTGTAGAATCATTATATATCATATATGCATGTGCCAGATTTAATGCAAAATAGTTTCGCTTTGCATTCGCTCGACAAAATCTAATGTGTAGTTGATCTGCACAAAACTTCACAGAAATGTGTCTTAAAGCTGTACCATCATTCCAAATCTACAGTGTATGGGGGATTATTACATGATCAATATTTTTTATTACACAACTTCTTTGTAGTACATTTTTTAATGTGCATAGTGTCTGAAATTAGACAATGATAATTGAACTGATGCAAGCCCCCCCCCCCCCCCCCCCCCAAGTTTCTGAGAATAAATTACTTTCAAACAAATATGCTTAAGTTTCTAAGATTGAATATGAATTCAGTAAGTGGAATACATTTGAATTATGTAACGCAAAAGATAGGTAGGCTTTGTTTACTTCATGGTATATCATAATAGTGACCCAGTCAGCATGCTTCCGTTGGCCCAACGTTGGCCCTACAGATCCGATTTCGTTGGCCCAACGTTGTTCAACTACGTTGGATTTACGTATAAGTGCAAATTGGCCGAACGTTGATACAACGTGTTGGATTTACGTTGGGTCAACGTAGTGAACCTGACCTTTTAACGTATATTCTACGTCGGGCCGACGTTGAAATTTAGTACTTTAAATTTGGTTATAAAAGAAGGTTGGATGGGCGTTGAAAACGCACCTCTCGACGTTCATTGAACGTTAGGCTAACGTAGAAATTTGGTTACATTAATGTTGGCAATACGTTGTTCAAACGTTTGTAGACAGACTTTAAAACATATCCCCAACGTAAGGCCTACGTTGCAATTTGGTTAAATTTGTATTGGTAAAACGTTATTATGACGTTCGTAGTTGAACTGTAGAACTAATCCCCAATGTTGGTCTAACGTTGTAATTTGGTGATGTTTGTATCGGTTAAACTTGGTTGATGTAAGGAATGAAATAGTTCCCAACGTTAAGCCAACGTTGCATCAAGATTTTTCGTTGCACAAACTAAAGAAAATCATACCATTATCAAGTTGCGTAAACGTAGTATGTTGTTCATTCATACTTCAAATTTGTCGGCCTGGCGTTTCACGATATTTAAATCGTTGAGCATCGTCTTATATTCGTTGATTTGTATGCCAAGGTTTAGTACACATGTTTTGAACATGAATATGCATATAAATTAAGTGATGTATCGCTGAGACCAGGTGCTTTATAATTGTGTTAATCTTTCACATACTTGTACATAGCTGCTTCACAAATCAAGTTCCCTGTATTTTTATTTAAAAGATAGATGATACATATCTTCTCTGTCTGACTTTCCGCATATTAATGATACAAAGAAGTATAGCTTAACATTTATTACGATCTTGAATTGAATATTATATAAACGATCGTTTCAGAATAGCTCTAGATTTTTGAAAAATAAAATGTTATCGTATTACATGTACAACTGAACGTTCGTAGATTGACTGTTTCAATTACATGTATTCTGTAACTTGATGCGTCAGGATCGTACAATTACTGAGTTTAAACCATTTCACGTATATAAACGATAAACTGTACATATCATTCAATATTTTGAGATTCTGAGTCAGCGGTCTTCTTCTCTTTCCTATCTTTTCTGCCGCCTTCCCTGTCTTTGCTAAATTTGAGCCAGTCCTTGGCAACATCTTCTATTTCTTTATCTGTCGCCTCTTTGCAAAGCCTGTTTCTCCTCACTGATGCTATAAAAGAAACGAAAGTTATGACATTTACTTATCTCTGTAAATCGGAAAGGGTATTCTCTTTCTGAATAAAGCATTATAAATTGACTTTTTACTGAACACCAACTTCCCTCCCCCTTTTGGAAATTGAATGGATCTTTCTTAGCTTATCATATTCATGTATGATTATTCAATCAATTTCTCGCTATTTTAAAACTCACAAAGCTATTGTCCATTGTAAAAATAACATTAATTTCTATAACAAAATTTATGAAGTGAATGTTTTTAAACAACAACGGACATTCTACCACTGACACACCCCCCCCCCCCCTTTTAAAAAACACTCTGTGCGTGCAATTTAACTTACCAAACAAGACATCCTTTAAGATCAGTCCAGAAAATGGCCTCTTGTTCCCTCGGCCCAGCCAATTTAGTTTCATTGCCAATGAATTGCTGACTAAATTTTTCATGATTCTCCTAACACTCTGCTTAGTATTATCACCCCCTATCGTACTCAAACTTCTGATCTGAAAACACAAGTGCTTGTCATGATAACAATCTTGTAAAAGGAGCTCTATTATACATAAACCAACAAAACATGAAATCATTTTGCTTTTCCTTACATAATTTTATGGTTACTTCAGCAACATGTACAACTAACCATGCGCTTCTTTACGGCTGCGTTATTTTGTAGAAGTTGTTCTACTTCCTCCAGGTGTCCCTCGTCTTTTACCGGCATATCTGGTAGAACGACCGTTTCGTCCTCCTCGTTATCCTCACCTGCTGTTACGTTCATTTTTTTCTCCAGCACATGGAGTGTCTTCGCATTGTCCTGTACTTGTCGTTTGATGTGTTCGAGGCATGTAAGGACCTTCACTTCAAATTCTGTTAAAATGGTAAAATAAATACTAGTATGATAATTCATATAATCAAGCAACAAAAACTACTTTTACAAAGACATTGCCATGCTACTCAAATTTCGAACATTCAAAATACCCGTCCATTCTTATTCATATTGAATAATTACCTGATCTTGATAATGATTTGGACTTTGGGGTAACTGTGGTTTCATCCTTGTTTCTATGAGTGGAGGATGAGGACATCAGACCCCCTGCAATTAATTCGGCGGGAGGCTTCGGTAGAGGTGGTAGAGAAGCACTACTCGTGGTTCGCGCAATCTTCCTTGGGGATCTCCGCAAGGGCGTGTCGTCCTCCGTCTCCGTCTCACTACCACTGTCGATATAACGTGGATTTGGTCTAAATGTGAAAAAATAAAATAATCAGTCATCTAAGAAATCGAATAAAAGTTCATGTAAAATCTATGTTCAAGAATACTTATCGTGCTCATAAAGTAAGGACAAAGTCAGTATTGATTCCCATATTTCGCTTTATATTACCTTAAAATAATGTTTAATATGAGACTACTACTTAATAACCTTTTCTGTCGTTTGGGTGTTTGCACTTGTTCATCTTCCACCTCAGTTTGTAAGTCTGAATCAAATTCAGCTTGCTTCAATTTCTGTCTGGCCTTTTCATAGTCATCTAAAACAAGAATTGTTTTATAAATACATCTTGCTATCGACATTTCAATAATTTTTTCAAACTTGTTCTTTTAAACAAACAAACAAAAAACTGAACAAAATATCGAAGTATTGTACCTTCCTACAATAAAAGAATAGTTACCAATTATCATGTTGATAACTTCATAACTTTTTCATTCTTGAATTGAAATTATTGATATCTAGATAACATTTAAAAAAAAACATACATCTATAGTCATTGTTCAATACGAAGTTCATTGATTTTATGTGGTTTGCATGTTATGTGTACGTACCGGTCTCATACATCACTTTGATTTCAAAACTCTCAAACTCCTTCACATTTGCTGATATTCTCTGACGTACTGCTGCAGTCAGCTTAGATGTTTTAAAATTTATAGGCCAATAGCAGCGCTTTTTGTCTTTGGATATCCACTTTGATGGAACCACCGCTATTTCGCTACTTTTGCGAAATTCCACAATTGCAAAGTCCATCATATTGCTGAAACACGAATTTAAGTTGCCATCAATTTCAAAAATTACTTTGATAATGTTCATGTACGGGATCTATATTACCAAACATTATGACACATAGGAAATGCAATTGAATGGCCATTTCTGTATGGTAGGAGGGTGTACTTCGACTGAACATCGTCTATATTTGCGTGTCTAAATGTATTCCCAAGCGAAAACACTTCCTTGATTCCTAACAGTGAAGAATCCAAAGGAACATCAAAAAAATTTGTTTCATTTCTGTACCTATTGTAGATTAGCTTAATTCCAGTTTCATGTTTTATGATGTTTTTTACTACACAGACTTTGCCATCTATTTGTACGCACGAATCTTTCTCGTCTATCCGTATTTGAAAATTGCCAGTTTTCACAGTTTTGTATTGGGTAACATTGTTAAATTCAGGTAAAAGCGGACCAGTTATGTGTTCTTTGTGCAACGTTATCGTACCAGTTGCAGTATGATCCTTTTCTTCTAATGAGTTTTGCTCGTGTAATCTCCTGATTACTTGCTGAAGCGCAAATTCTGGCTTACGAACCATTCGTTTAATTCTATGCAGGAAATTTTCGAAAGGGAAAGATGAAATATTATCTAAGGTACCAAATCTTAGTGCATCGTCGGGTAAATGAATTAACGAGTGTACATTATAAACTGCCATGTTATAACCATATAATTCACAAAAATGCCTCACAAAAGTCTTCAAAAGCTCCTTGGCATACTCGTTGTATGTCCTACAGAGATTTTCATTCAACAGCAGATGAAATGCCACCGAAAACAGCAAGAAATTTTTATACATGTTTGTATGTATCTCTTGTTTTAGAACCACTGGTCCCGTGTAAAGCAGGAATTGTCTGTATTCGGTCGCTTTCCATCGATCTATTTCCCGAAGTGATCGTGGTTTCCGAGAGAATTCGTTCGGAATATGATTTCGCAATTTTATCAAATTTTCTGATATTGATGCTATGACACCCGGCCCTAATCTACTGGGTAAAGGACCCTTAATCCATATAAGAAGCAAACGTTTCATGACACCAAGGCAAACTTGATGCATATAGTCAATCGGGAATTGACTGATCATTCCTATTTCAGTTTGCAAAAAGGGGGAATCACCTTGATGGTGTTCATCGTCTGACTGGCGATGGTATGAATTGTCGGTTCTAAGAGGAGAGTTTGTTTCAGGGTACGTCATTTTACCCATCCATGTCCCATTTTGCTCGCATTTATCACAACCATGATAACCATTGAAGAGTTTTATGCATTTCACAAAAGCTCGTGCAGGTGCATCGCATATGACTGAATGGAGTTTAATTTTCCAGTGTTTTGATTTATATTCAAACCCATTTCTATGAAGCTCATTATATTCATCGATGAATCGTCTCAGAAATTCAACATCAGTTGGCTTCTTGTTTCCAGAGAATAACCCGATGACAAAAGGATCTTTGTTTGTTACATTGCGCAAACTCCCAAGTATTGGCCAAAACTGTTGGGAGGTGCTTTTAAAGAGGGGCAGTCCATCAATATTCACCTGTAGTTCAAACAAAAAATTTTCAGGCAGATGTTCACTTATATATTTAATCCTGGTCAGAATTCCGTCATTGATACCAAAATGATAATACTCTCCTCCATATATCTGCACAATATTGTATTGAGTTGGAGTTTTTAATAAAGTGCGTGGATCTTTAGGTAACTCAGGAATTAAAGGTCTAAATATTTTTAACAAATCTCCGAGGGATGAAACGGTTACTTGATGTGTCACGGCCCAATTCCGCAATTTTTCTGGTAATAGAATTCTTTCCTCTACTTCCTCCTCGTCGGACTTCGAGCTATCTTCTGAGTAAACCATCGCAGCGCAGACGTAAGACTTACTTCTATCATCGGCATCGTTATCGCTCTTACTTGAGTCACTCGATTCAGAAAATATTAATTCGTTTGAGCTCTCATGATGATCAGAATTATTTATGTCCCCAACATTATCATCGGAAGATTCCCTATCTCTCACAACTGAATCTGAGGCTCTGTTCACAGAATTATCAGGTCCGTCGGAACCAAGATTCTGGTCGTCAGATAGCAAATTATCCGCATTTTCATTTGTCGCAGAATGCGATTCTCCAATGTCATTTAGATGACTTGATACAATTTTGTGTACCTCCCTATATCTTGACCAGTATGATTTTCCTCCTCGTGACCTTAAAAAATAAAATGGATTCCTCTTGATTTATTTTTACAGTAGTTACACTAATTATTGCGCTACATTAGAGGACGACCATTTGAGTCTTAAAAAGGGGGGGGGGGGGCATTTTTTGTTCGGGCCGGATTATGTATTTTCATTCCAAAATATTCTAATAATTGAAGGGCAGATATATATTTTTAATTCTAAAGAGATCTGACAAGCTTAAAATGACATAATCTAAATATTTCCTTTATTTGACTTTGAAATGAATGCGAAAATCTATCAGTATCAATGTAAACGTTTGTTTAAGAAGTGATTATTATTCATAGCTTCTTGAGTTAAAATTTTCTTTTGTTATAAATGGCATGTCTCCTCTTCTAATTAAGTGGTTAAAGCAATGCTGTTTCTCAGCCGTTGTTGAGAAAATAATCGTTTTTTTCATACGTTATGTGTGAGATATGGATGCTACATTCACTCTGCAAAATTTGTCTCATTCATAAGAAAGAATTAATCAGCACTTTAGAGGTCGTATTGTAAATCTCTGTGAATTCATCCTAAAAAGAATTTGGCGAGAGACCGCCCATATTCACATGCCCTCTAGATGGACCTTTCCTATTCCGCGAACAATCCTTGACCATACAAAATAAACGAAGCGAAAAAAAATGTTTTTAAATTTTAACGATATATAATATGAAGAAATTGCAAGAATACTGATCTCTTATATCAGCATGTTATCTCTCGGCATCCCCGACGCATAATTAATTAGGTGACTGATAGCAGACAGGCGCGTAGCCAGCGTATACTTATGATGTTGAAGCACCACCACTAAGTCGAGGTTTCAGGTCACCCATTAAGCCCCCATGGTGAAGCCTGGAGCGTGCACAGTGCGAAATCCCAGGAAGACAATTTATTTTACGTAATTTTAAGACCATTTTCTGTTTGAACATTGATGATTTTTTCGTAAATACTGGAACCCGACAACATATATAGAATGAAGTGAATTTTAAGTTAAATGTAATATTCACAATTCCCTCCTTTTGTCGTCCCTTGAACTTAAATTAGGTTGTTGGTTTTTTTTTCAAATTGAATCCAAGTTATATAGATTTGGATATTGAGCTTTATTTTTTATTATACAAAGAATAAGAAGGAGTTATACTGAACTAAAAATTATAAAAAAGAAAATTGATACATGTAGAAAGAAGAAGGCGAAATGACCAACAATTACATGAACAATAAGGATGTACGCGCTATGTATATATATGTACAGAGATAAACATCCCTATTGAGATTCGGGCTTCAGGTACTGTAAACAGCCAGAAAACATTACGCAATAATCCTCACGAAATAGAGTATCTCGCGTTTCTGATCAGACTTTAGTAAACACAGGCACCGAGTTGTTAGTACTTGATTAATATCGATATTCAAGCCATGTCTAATTTCACTGTCGAGAAAACCTAAGCTTTCAACATGTAATGGATAAAAAAAATCAATTTTTCAATGAAACAAAACATTTAGAACTGCGCCGTTTGTACTATTATGATTATATTTTCCTCAGTGGGGTGGGGGTTGGGAGGGAGTCAGTACGATAAAGGGGTTGGGAGGGTGGTTCCCTCTCATTTAAGAAAGATATTTATGTTGTACATGTGCGAGAAATATACTATAGTTAAAACTAAAATATAAGTTAAACGATATATTGTTTTTAACGCATAATTATAAGTATACCGATGAAAAGCATAACATGATAATAATTTCGACCACACATTTTGAAAAGTAGTTAAGCCAAGCAGCTTTTAGAATGTAAACCTCATTGAATCATTAATCATAAAGGAATAAAAAAAATCGAAATTCCATTGTTTCCAATAAATTTCTTCATTGTTCAATGATCTAAGGTTTTACTTTAAACGTATATCGATATAATATAGACCGATCATTTACTCTTTTCAAACAATTTCGTTATAACTAGACAAAACACATAGAAATTGTTGAATGGGCGCAGATAGAATCAAAGAGCTTTTAAATATATCATGTGAAAATATAAATGTCTTTAATCAAATTCCTTTAAATTTACACTTCTCATCCTAGATGCACTTGAAACTATTGGCTAAGAAAAACAATAATCAAAAAGAATATTTAACTTACATTTCTCTGTTCTTCTTTGTCTCTCTTTCTCGGTCGAATCTTCGGCGGGAAATGACCATCCCAGTTTACTGTGCGATTTCAACATGCTACGAGGAGCAGTTACCATAGAAACCTCTTTGATAATGGTCAGAGATCGGAAACTGACCAACGGTTTACGTAACACCACATGTGGGTCTTGAATTGAAATACTTGTTGCAAGCGCGTATTAACTTCACATAAACACTTTGTATAGATTGGAATGTACAAGCTAGCCGGGGCACAAGTGTGTGAAATGGGGGAACGTTTTGACGTCGTGTTCATTCCCCTATGAAAGGGGGGGGGGGGGGAATGTAAAGTATAATCATTGTATAAATAGATTATAAAACGTTGAAATCACTTATGAATCATTATCTTCTAATTAAAGAAAGGAAGTAATATTTTAAAGAAGGATAATCCCTTTGATGCGTATATGCAATATAGATAATAATAATAATAATAATAATGAAAAACCAAATAGATAAAAACATTAATTAATCAATTATATACATGTAGATACATGAATAAATGCAACCCTTCCCCAGATTTTTTTTATAAAAATGAAAAAAAAAATAAATAAATAAAAAGTATAGCTTGATTTAAAAAAAATATTTCTCGTTATCATTGTCTCAAACTTCTATGAAAATTTTATGTAATCATGCGATTTTCGACTGAACATACATCTAATTTAATCAATGTTGACTTAACAATGGATCAACGTTTAACCGACGTTGAAAGATTGTTTTAGATCAATCACTTATCAAATTCGTGGAGTAAGTGTCTATAATCAAAGTAAAGCATTAGTTTACTAGAACGCTTATGAAAATCAAATATGTGTAAAATAACATATGAGTCTGAATCATTTAAGAAAGATTACGTTGTCCCGACGTTGAAACATGGTTATTGAATCTTGCTCGGACAGTTTCATATAATATGCATAATAACATTGGATCAACGTATAACCAACGTTGAATTTACGAAAATCCCAAGCGCTCATGAAAAAGGATCAGTTATAAAGCATGTTAAGAAACGATCAAGTATTTCCGACGTATCGAATCAATCTAATCGAACCTTGACAAAAAGTTTGATCAAAGTAGAATCAATGTTGGATACACGTTCATTCCATTTTTCTGAATCTTCTTTATCTCATATATTTGGAATTATGGCTGAAATAAAATTGCAAAATGTATTCATTGCTCAGGGAAAAAGGGTTTCTCATAAAGAAACATCCCGTTAAGCTTGTTTAGGAAACACATTAAAGAAAAATTAATACGTTGTTCCGACGTCAAACAAACGTTACATTGTTTAACGGTTATTTTGCGGAAACGCTTGATCAACGTTTATCTAACGTTGATTTAAAGTCAATTTGTTTGCATCATAATCTCATAAATTTCGAAGTTATGCTGAGATGAAATGAACAGTAATGTATTCTGTGCTCACGAAGAGACATTCTTTTGTGCGTAAACGAACTTTTAAGGTAAACCATAAAAGAAAAGTAATACGTTGTTTCAACGTCGAGCCAATGTTATTGAATCTTGATAAAAAAACATGAAAACAATCGTTTCAATATTTGATAAAACTTGCATATTTCATTCAATATAACCTTTTTTTAAACAGTTATTAACTTTTCGCAACATAACAATTACAGTATGTAAATGGTATATATATTGGCCGAACGTTAGAACAACGTGTGGCTGCCAACCCCAACGTTCGGCCAACCCTTCAAACTGTTTCCCAACGTTGGGCCAACGGAAGCATGCTGACTGGGGAATAACAGTCAGAGGCAATTCGAGTTACAAAACGCTAACATTACCACGAGAATATCTTAAACGAAGCTATCTCCCATCAATCATATTCCATATCAAATTCTTGTAAAATATGATTGTGAGTACTCAGTTTACCTTGCTTTTTTCTCACTTTCGTCCAATTTCTCGTCGATGTCCTTCTCAAGTTTGGGACGTCTATATATAGAAGTCCAAGACACTCCATATCTATGTTAGGAGTACTGGGTGGGCAAGACCAGAGCATATTAGGGGACGTAGTCGGCGCGAAGCGCCGACGAAGTCGCCATCAAGATAGACGTGTGTACATGAATAAGCAAAAAGCATGCATTTTCCCGTTTTTCTTACCATTACCTTCGATTCAAAATTTGTGTGCACGGTACATGCGGAAACGGCGAACGTTAGAGAAGACAGAAAGGTTACGAATGGAAATGCACATCACAGGCTGCCGATATTTATCTATCAAAAAATAAAAACCAACCTTTTGTTGTTTTTTATCGAACATACAGGGAAAGAAGAACAACAAACGGTCAGCTTTTATTTTTTATTTATTTTTTAAATAGATAAACATCGGCAGCTTGTGATGTTCATTATGACGTCGTTTTTTGAAACGTAAATGCGCGTGAAGTTTTGTGTACCGTATACATTAACAAGTAAAAAATAAAGAGGGAAGACGCTTTTTAACAGAGATTTAAACATGAAATGAAATATTTCATCGTAAGATTGTAGTGCCGAACCGCACGCAATTACGCGCAACATGTAACAGATCGATTTCAGTCGAAAGTACAGTTAGAAACGTGTGATAATCACAACCTACCTTGACATAACATTTCACTGGTGAAGATGAATGACAAAAGTAGATCAAACATTCAACCTAAATTTTGAATAAGTCTGATCCACTAATACCCGAATTTGCAAAGTATACATCCTAAAAACTAATGGAATCCATGGGTACCCACAAGTGCTGTACACACTGTACATAGTGTCGTTGCATACACAGCCAGTCCTTGAACTTCGTCTGGCATGGCGCGTCACTGACTACGTCACATTGACATTTAGGTCACTCACACAGTGTACACGTGCACTCATAATTATGTCATGCAACTACTAGGAGAAATGGGGATTCGACAAAGATAAAGTACATCGATCAAATTGACAATTTAAATTCCTTGTGGATCTTTTCCCCTGTACGTATGATAAATAACAACAAAGGCTGAAAGGGTTGATTTTTCTTTTGAAATAGAATTATATTTAAACATCGGCAACCTGTGGTTTCTACTTTATTGTTGAACTGCTGTTTATCTCCAAATATTGATTGCAAACATTTTTTTTTTGGTTTGGAATGACACGCAAGTCGTCATTTATTTCGAGCTGGATTTATTATCATTATCATTTTTCTTGAAAAGGGGGGATATTTATTTTTTTTATCTATCATTTTTATTTATTTGTCTATTATTTATTTATCTATAGAGCTACAAATAATGATTGAAAACATTTTTTCGGAATGACATGTCAAATAGTACTTAATTTCATGCTGGATCTACTATTATTTCATTCCCCCATGGAAGATGTGTGTGTGTGTGTGGGGGGGGGGGGGTTGATTAATTCTTAAGCATGATTCGGCAAAGTATTTCGCCAGTCCTTTAATCTGTTTCTGTTCTTGGGTTTTTTTTTTTGGGGGGGGGGTGGGGGTGGGGGGGGGGGGGTTTACTATGATTTGATGAGAAATCTCAAGTCGGTCATTTTATTTACTTAGATTTACATTTCGCTTTTCAGGAGGGCTAGTAAGAGCTTCATGTCATCATGCTGTTTTGTCTATGTGGTAGAAATTATAATATTATTTCGCTCTGGCTAAATCACTTGTGTTAGTGGCGGATCTAGCGCCCCCTTTGCCATGGGTCAAGGGGCAAATTTTGCAGATTATTTACTGAAAATCGGCCAAAATATATACTTTTTTTGGAAATTTTTGTGACAGTGCCGGGGAGGGGAAGCCCCCTCTGTACCCCCTTGAATCCGCCACTGTGTGTTAGATTTATTGATAAGTAGTTCCAAAAAAATATCCATTTACATGTACATATTCATCTGTGTTTCTTGGACCCCTGCGTTTTACGGTCTTGTTTGTGTGTAGTCATTGTACACAGTAACAGTGAGGAGGTTGTTTTACACCATAATTGTGCTTTCTTCGAGACCTCTGGGAAATCGAAATAGTGGGAGGGTTGTGCGCACTTAATCGAGGATAACCATACCGTCTGCTACTAACGTGGCAGATGGCCGTCCTAAGTCGGCACTGGTTGACCATTGGTCTCGTTGGTTTATGTGTGGTCTTTTATATTTAATTTTTCTATGGTGTGATTTGGTGTCGCTTTTGCGTCTTTTCAGTGGGTGTCTGTTCTGTGTTGTTTTTTGTTTTTTTTGCAGTGGGTGTTTTGGGGTTTTGCTGTGGGTGCTGCAACCTAGTGTTGTTGGAGATCCCCTCCTTTCTTTCAACTTTTCTATCAGTGCTACGTCCCCTTCATGGCTTTGCCATAGTTCATATTTTCAAGAGTCCCGGGGAAGAGTGGATGCAGCGAAAGCGATGAAAAGGAGCGGGTCCAGGGTAACAAGCATATAGGAGGTATCCCCAAAGCCGGATCCCTAAAGAATTATTGAGTATCGAGCGGGAGGGGAGGGGGGGGGGTAACGCCTGATTCTGTAGGTAGGGATTCGGGGGCCTTTCACAGCTGTGGTTCAAATGAAATAATGATATTATGTCTGATTTAAAATTAGAAAAAATGTGTACTAGTACATTCAAAGCATTCATGTATACATGTAAATCTAATTTTTTCAAAGTAACATTCACTTGTCGATCATCAACTGCTTAGAGGAGGTTGTATTGATCTACTAATTATATACGTTAGAGAGAGAGAGAGAGAGAGAGAGAGAGAGAGAGAGAGAGGGGTAACTTAGATGCGAAGCGAATAAAGATTAAAAACAATAAAGAATAAAAACAAGACTATACAAGGACTTTGAAGTATACACATGTAGTCCACAGAGTCCGGAGTGGGAGAGGGGGTTCATTATATAATTTTAGAAAATATATATATGCAAAAATAAGCTTCGATGATATTTTCAAATCCAAGGGATAATGGGGGTGTCCAACATACCACCTCTAGATCCGCGCTTACATTCGATGAATGGGGTCTTACATACCCCCTCTAGATCCGCGCTTACATTCGCGATGAATGGTACATGTATCGATCTCTTTTACTTACCCCGTTGTATATTCGAAAGGTATTCCGTACATGTACAATTAATGCTTTCGAATTATCGGTATCTTCAATGTCACATAAACCGTTTAATCTTTCACCGCATATACACAATAATCCACAATTTATTGATATTATTAATATATGTATTATTATTATAATTTTAAGTATTAAAGGTGATTAAATAGAAAATGTTAACATATTGTGTTTTTTTAAGTATTTTAATAAAATCAATTATTCATCTATTTAAGATTTTTCGAAGGATAAGTTGGTGACAACAATACATGGGCGGATATGTACGTCCCTAGATTTTGTTTCAAGGGGGGGGGTGCAACCCGGGTCAGGGGATCCAGAGTATAGTATCTTCATGTACATTGTAAATAAAACGGGTATGGTATGGTATGGTTTATTTGCAAACAGTCATTAAGGCCCATAAGGCTAAAGCATACAAACAGTTACAATGTAATAAAGCGTATTTGAAACACTGTGAGTAGCCACAATAATAAATATGTATGAGAAAAAAATGGAGGGAAAAAGTTATTTCTTATGAACGAAGAAAACAGTAAAAGGAAAATAATTCTTATAAAATGTTCTTGTACAAGTGGTGGTGGAAGAATGACATTGGCCATATTGTGTATATGCAAACAAGCATCACAAGATATATACAACAATAAATGACGATATTATGACGAATTATAAAGATAAATTAAGAATTATAAAAATTTAAGAAAATAAAACGGGTAAACATGAGGATTTTTGCGGGCAATTCCTGGTCCCGGTAACTGAGCTGCGTTTGTAGGTGTAGAGAATGTCAAAGAATTATATTGTACATCGTTTGCTAAAACTGAATCATGTTCGAATACTCTCAACAGGAATCTATTTGTCAATTTTTTTTTTCAATTTCTCGGAAGGCCCGGACTCCCATCGATAGGAGGAACATCCTCCCATATCCTCCGGCCTCACAATTTTCAATAGCAAAGTATATGTACCCAACCCAAATAAACATTTTATCTGAAATTCTATTTTCATCTATCTTGAACTCCCTCCGCTTACTCGATACATGTATTTCCCTGATCTCCCACAGCACGAAAATTCGAGTTTCCATATTTTGGAAACCACCTAGAAACTGCATAGAAACCGGAGCTGACAGTTTCCCAGTGGTTTCCAAGGCATGGAAATCCGGATCACGTAGTTTAATTCCACCAAGATTCCATTTTTGAAACTTGGTTGAGTGGTTTCCATTAGGTTCCATTTTGTAAACTACTAATCAAACTTTAACACAGAGTGAAGAAAACTTTATTTTTTTCTACTTCGATTTGGAGGAGGTGGAATTTTGTCGACTAGCGGACGCCATTCCGTACGGCGACTTTGCCTCACATTCATACCATAGCGGCAGGGTGATTTATTTATTTATTTATTTATTTATTTATTTATTTATTTATTATTTATTTATTTATTTATTTATTTATTTATTTATTTATTTTTTAATTTATTTAGTTTCTTGTTTCTCTTATACGTATATTTTAAAAGAAACAAATAGATAACTGAAATATGCCACAATATACGTTTTGTCAATACGAATTAAAACAGAATTTTAGTTGGGAAACGGATTGAGAAATTAAAAAAATGTAGTTCCTACCTCAATTTGTGCATAAATGTCATATTTTTCCTATTCCTTTTCTATATCAGAGACAAAATATATTTTCGCAGGTATTTATTTTAGTTTTCTAGTCAAATTCCTGAAAATTTGACTATGAATCGTCTTGTACATCAGTGGCAAATTTAGGGGTGTGGAGGGGGCTGCCCGTCCCCCTCTTTTCTCCCAAAGCCCTATATTGTAGGAATAGCAAATTTTCCTCTTGAACCTTCTCCTCCTCCTCAAAGCTAGATGACTCAGGATCTGCATATATAACTACGGTATCATTCTTTATGTATTTTACTAATAACAAGGACTTATAAACACTTTTAAAGTCAACACGATTCAGCATTAATGTTTATTAAGACATTTCTAGAAAAAAAATCTGTAAAAATCAATACATGTACGCAAAAACTAATTCAATAGAGCTATAGCATTAGCGAAGGGCTATGTATACCTTTTGAAAATGTCACAAATACCAGTTACGTAACGATTGACCCCATGTAAATTGCATGTCAATTGGAGTCGGGGGAGGTGCGGGGGAGGTGTGGGGGAGGTGCGGCCGCGTACTTAGTTTGTTTTGACAAGTACACAATCACTGATGCATGCAACTTCGGCATGTCAATTATGCAACGCTATGCAGGTTCTATCACAGAGAGAGAGATAGAGAAAGAGAGGGGGTCAAGCCTGAGTTTTTTTTTATATTCAGCGCCAAACCGATAGAAAATGACTCGGCAAGCAAAGAAAAGTCCAATTAAAACATCCCATCTCAGAAAATAAATGTCTCTAAATTCTTGCAGTACCTAATGAATCGAATGAGACTGAGCTTATGAATAAATAAAACGAACAAAACAACTAGTTATCCCTTTCCTTAATCGGAAATCTTCATAAACATCATTCAAATCTTGAAGGCGGATCTAGAAAATAGGTTGAAAGAGGATTCCGGACTTTGTGAAGAGGAATATAAAAACAAAACCATAAACTAAAAAAAAAAAAAAAAAAAAAAACCTGTTGAAGCCCTTTTATGATTTATATATATGTACAACTGGCAAGCGAGAGCACAGGTCACCGAAAATTGGAAAACTGTAAGGAGATACTTTTTCTATGCTCCATATATATATACCGTCCTTCAGTGACCCCTACATTATGTTCAATGGCGGGGGCGGGGGGGGGGGGGACTGTATGATGTCAGGAAAGAAAAAAAGGAATATATGGTAAATTAAAGAAAGAAATCGGACAAATTCAAGTTTTGGAGTAAAAGGTGACGTCTTTTGTTTTTTTTTAATTTACCATATATACGTCATCTAAATCTTCCAAAGTCGATAAAACCAATCAGATTCAGAATATATAAAAGGCTAGTCTTATAAATAGCAATTTTTCATTATCATGGTTATTTTCAAGTATCTCATTCAAATATAGAAAGTAACCCCCCCCCCCCCCCCCAATTTACCTTATTTATCAATTCTGAACTGAGAATCAGATAAAATACGTAAAATAATAATAAAAATAATAATTATAAAAATATCAGAGAAACTCGGGATTCACAACACTCGGTCCCGGCCAGCATATTTTCTAAGGCCAAAAGACAGAGATCATATTTTGGAAATATTATGTATACATGTACATGAATTCGTAAATTATGAGTAACCGGCGATCTCTGGTAGAGGGTTGGACACTGTCACAGCCTATCGGAAAGAGGAGATGGGATGGTAGGTGGGATTTGATTCCAGCCTGTTTAAGAAAAACAAAAAAAAAAACCAAAAACAAAAAAACAAAAAAAAAAAAAAAAAAAAAGAAAAGAAAGAAAAAAACGTAAAACGTAAAACGGAAAATTCAAAATATGTCTCCCACTTTTAGAAAATCAGCCCAGAGTAGAAAACAGTGGCGGATCCAGCGCCCCCTTTGCCGGGGGGTCAAGGGGCGAATTTTGCCGATTTATACTGAAAATGGGCAAAAATATACCTGTTTTGGAAAATTTGGGGTTAGTGCCGGGGGGAGGGCGGGCACCCCCTCCGCTCCTCCCTGAATCAACCACTGGAAAATGATAATGGTACATGATACCTAGAGTTGATACAGTCTTTTTGTGTTGAACCCCCCCTCCCCCCTTCGCATTTATTTATACGTTGTACAGGTCTAGGATTCTCACATTCTCTCTCTTATCCATGCGGACCTTGAGTCCCGAGGTGGGGATGGGGTCGATACAAAGGATTGGGTATCGAGGTGGATTTCTCTTAATTTTGACATATCAGTTCCCATTGTACTCCAAATAGCAGGTATGAAGGTAGTAATTATTTATTCGGTCCCTTTAACATAGAGTTCTATGGGAAGGGGTTATCCCCATTGGGCCTCCATAACTCAGTAAAAAAAGTTGATTTGAAAAATATGCTAATCATCATAACAGAGATTAATAAATTATCTTACTTTTGACCCAAAAAAAATTGGGGGTTAACGTTGCTTTTCTCCCCTTAAATTTTGATTGAAAAAAGGGGGGATGAAATGAACTGTTTCAACTAAAAAAATTACCCCCATTTGGCACCCCTAAATATTTCTATCTTAAATAAATTTCATGAAAATGCTGTACATGCAATGAAAGTCCACAATCAGTACTTTTCTTTCATATCTGTATTAATGAATATTATCCAATCACAGAAGCGTTATCTTTTACTCCTTGTCAAACTTTGGGTGGCCTCAGAAGGGAAGCGACTCGTTCGAAATAATTACTACCTGTATACCTAAAGGAAGCATAATAATGAAATTTAAAATGTCTTGAATTTGGCAAATGTGGTCCTACTGGAAAGATTATTCTATTTTCTATCTATAACATCATCATTTGTCGGTGAAACTCTCTGATGGATGAAAATTTTGGGATACGAAAGTACCCAACCCCCTAACTGGAACCTTACGTTTTCTGACTCGTTCAAAATACAGAAAATTTTGATTCAAAAAGGAGTTTAAAACCATTTGTCAAGGAATTGTGTTGTATATAGCTCAATCAATACAATATTCAATCTTATCTTAACATAATCACGGTATGATAAAGACGAAAAGAGTATCATTGCAGGAGTTATCTGTTCTTGAAAAGTTTTGGTGGTGTTTTTACACCCAATTTCAAGAATCAGGCCTGTGCTCTTATCCTATCTCAACGTTGGATTTGAATTGGCATTATTTCAGAAGATTAAAGTGTGTACTTTCACATTCTTTACAGAAATACGTCTCCATGAACAAAGTATTTGCAGTAAAGGTCATCAATGCAGGTGACCCCCTTGTTAAATTACATCCAATTTTAGGGGGTATACTTACAAAAAATTCTCTGAAATGAAGAACATTAATTAGATGTCTATGTTTGGACGTATCAATTCTTTCATTGAGTACCAAGGAAACTTTCAGAATCAACCAAGGTAACGAAAAGGGCATGTATAAGGTTCCAAAGGGGAATAACTCTATAAAAACTTAATGAAATTTGAAATTTACTACATTTATGTGAACATGTTGCAAAATCTTAAGATTTTAAAGGAAATTATGAAATATGTCTGAACATAAATAGCGATAAAGACTCAGTGAATAATTCCTCGTGCGAGAGTTGCCAGGATTACTACTCTCCTGCTTACAAGCGGGCATTTCTATAGATCCATAGCACATTTTCAGCTGCATATGATGGCAAAACTTTAAGTGCCTAGATACGTTTATATGTCATTCCAGAGGAAGTTTATCGATTTCATATGCTTTTACTCATCAATTCATTCAAATAAACACATAATCCTTTCAGCTAATTACTTAAGTAAGATTTTAATTATTTTACGGAGCCCCTCCCCCCTTTTTTCCAACATTTTATTCGAATTGCCTATATATCAAAAAGTCCGTCTTGAATGGAGCCAATTTGAATTTTGGATGATAAAATAATCTCAGCAGTACATTCTGGAACTACGTTTGCCAAATTGACACCCTTTTTTAGGTATGAAGGTAGTAATTATTTATTCGGTCCCTTTAACATAGAGTTCTATGGGAAGGGGTTATCCCCATTGGGCCTCCATAACTCAGTAAAAAAAGTTGATTTGAAAAATATGCTAATCATCATAACAGAGATTAATAAATTATCTTACTTTTGACCCAAAAAAAATTGGGGGTTAACGTTGCTTTTCTCCCCTTAAATTTTGATTGAA
This sequence comes from Pinctada imbricata, assembly GCA_033119305.1. NCBI lineage: Eukaryota > Metazoa > Mollusca > Bivalvia > Pterioida > Pteriidae > Pinctada > Pinctada imbricata. Next base: position 38,525,039 of record VSWD01000003.1, read on the forward strand.
AAAAGGGGGGATGAAATGAACTATTTCAACTAAAAAATTACTCCCATTTGGCACCCCTAAATATTTCTATCTTAAATAAATTTCATGAAAATGCTGTACATGCAATGAAAGTCCACAATCAGTACTTTTCTTTCATATCTGTATTAATGAATATTATCCAATCACAGAAGCGTTATCTTTTACTCCTGTCAAACTTTGGGTGGCCTCAGAAGGGAAGCGACTCGTTCGAAATAATTACTACCTGTATACCTAAAGGAAGCATAATAATGAAATTTAAAATGTCTTGAATTTGGCAAATGTGGTCCTACTGGAAAGATTATTCTATTTTCTATCTATAACATCATCATTTGTCGTGAAACTCTCTGATGGATGAAAATTTTGGGATACGAAAGTACCCAACCCCCTAACTGGAACCTTACTGTTTTTCTGACTCGTTCAAAATACAGAAAATTTTGATTCAAAAAGGAAGTTTAAAACCATTTGTCAAGGAATTGTGTTGTATATAGCTCAATCAA